>KV417328.1:35771-136604 GCA_001630345.1 Calocera viscosa TUFC12733
CCTGACATCGACCGCGCACTTGGCGTAGTGGTCAGTACTGGAAGCCCTAGTGTTAACTGGGTGCCGAGCACAGGCTGAACCACTCAGGCCGGAGGCGTGAGATCGAGTCTCGGGTTGGTCACTCTGAGCATTTACAAACAGCACCCGCCGCACTTCCAGGGAAGTCGGGACAAGGGGCGAGGATGCAGCAGAGATGACTTGTGGGAAAGGGCGGCGGGCCGGGGATGAGCGAGACCATCCTTTTGTTATTCAACCAGACATGCCTGTCGTTGTCTATTGCTTGTATCTCTCATCGCACACCTTGCTCTTGTCGATATCCGCGTGCAATGCTCCCGTGCAGACGGCCCCTTTCGCGCACGAAGGTGTTGGAAGAAAAGAAGCATGCATCACGTGATGCAGTGCGTGCTGCATACAGTATCCCTCTCTCACACGACGATCTCATATTCTTAATGCTTACCTCCTTGGCACTTGATCTCCCAATGTGCACACCATATATGACCACCGGGAGCTGTGTGATGCACATTAAATTCCATCTTCATAGCAAGTAATACGTCGAGCGGTCCAAGAAACGGTTGAAACGACAAGTCTACTCTCCGGGTGAACGAATCGTGATGCGGACGACCGCAAGGAGCCATAGACTCATTTCATGCACGATCGGTCCTGAGATCCAGTTGCGTGCACATCCCTGAGCAGGATGATGCGCGAGACGTTCGGAGCAACGTATGTTGCCCCTCCCTCTGAAATTGTTGTTTCAACCTGTCAGCCGCAGCTCTCCTTAGAAACGCCATTCGTCTTTGTTCTGCTAGAAGATAACATGGATGTATATGACTAGATGATATGTCATTATGACCAAGACTAATGACGAGCTACAAATATCCGACAGCGAATGCGCGCTTTGGCACGAGTAGAACGACATACGCCACAGCGTTGCTGAGTGACGCCGGTTAGACAGGTGGACGGAGCGATGGAGGGGCGTGTTAAATGCGACGCGGTCCCGTACACGGATGGACGGCGCAGCGAGAGAGCAGGTACGGGAACGTGCGGAATGCACAAGGCAGAAGGTAATGAAAGCGGAAGAGAAGTGCCATGTCGATATACATTGTGGACAAATAAAGGAAATGCGATGGTTGCGGGCGAAGAGCGGGAGGAAAGTGATGAAATGATTAGTGGAATGTGGACTTAGGGTCAATTTGTGCACGCCTGATATCGATGGTGCCTTGGCTAAGTTGGAAGCTCTGGAAGCCTCAGTGTAACTGGGTGCCGAGTACAGGCTGTCCTACTGGAGGCGTCAGATCGAGTCTCGGATTGGTCACTCTGAGCATTTAACCAAAGACCACCCCGCCGCACTTCCTGGGAAGTCGGGACGAGGGGCGTCGCGCACATGCGGGGAATGCTTCAGAGATGACAAAGGGCGGCGGGCCGGGGGTGAGCGAGACCACCCTTTTGTTATTCGTTCGTTTCGGATCCATTGCTGGACACTCTCCTCTGGCACCTTGCCTCTTGTCGATATCCGCGTACAATGCTCCCGTGCAGACGGCCCTTTTCGGACACGAAGACCTTGGAAGAAAAGAAGCTCGGTCACGTGACCGTCCATCCTTAAGTATGTCTCAAAGGCGTAGCCAGCCATCACGTCAAGCTCGATTGAGCTTCTATATTTGAATCTGTGTTTCGAACAAAACTGGTGGGGAAACGATCTGAGACTCAAACACGGCCTGAGAGTACTTTAACCGGCCATCTGCCCGCTCAGGCACGGCGGATACGGCTTGGGATCACGGATCTAAGACAGCGCTTTTCACGTCATTTGCATAACCAAGCAACTCGCACCATTCAGGATATACTGTAGGACACATAAACGAAGGGAAACATGAACTTTACCTACAACGCAACACCTCTCGTTGAGGTCGTCGCCGTGGCGGTCTGACTGCGAGCGGTAACAAAAGTGAGCATGCTCCGGTTGCTCATGCGGCTCCTCCGCTGATTCCTTGCTTTGATTGTTGAGGACGAGTACCACGAGCCTCGCAATTTGGCGCTGAGGGGTCTGAGGCTATCCGCTGAGTCATCGCTGTCAGAGTTGTTCCCCTCGTCGCTTCGAAGAGCCGAGACTACGATGTCGACCGGAGTCGGGGAATGCGGAGTAGCATCGGACGTTGCAGGCTGGCGGAATACGGCCGGGTGGGCTGGAAGTGTGCGGAAGCTACGAGGGCCCCCAGGTGGGATCCAAACTCTGGTGGCGTTCGGTCTTGGTGAAGTCGGCGCCGACTTGCTTCCCCGCTTTGGGCCCTGCATCGAGGCCTCCACCTCTGTCAGCCGCTCTAGAAGCGGTGGAAGGGGGAAGCGTGAAAGAATTGACGTTGACGGTTCTTCGATTGGCGATGTCCCCTCTATTGTCTTGAGACGATCTGTGACCGAGGTTGAGAACCGCTTAAGCTTTGTCCGGAGACTGCTCCTCTTGGGAATGATCGGAGGAACCGGCTTTCTCGTAACCAATGGGCGAGCAGGTGGCAAAGACACCAAAGGCGTTTCGGAGAAGAAGGTGGACATCGTCCTGCGACTACCAGCTGAGTGTCTTGCGGCGTTGGAGTCGACACTTCCGTTGCGTCCCAGACCTTCGTCCTTTGCCGCGCCAGGAGTGTTCTGTTTTCCGGTCCATTGCGTGATCAAGGGCGGCAATTGCGGTCGTTCGGCAGGGTCTGATTCCCGAGGAATCCTCAGAGCCATATGGGAGAATGCTGACATCCTCTCCGGCTGTTTCTCCTCCGACATATCTCCGTACAGGTTGACCGTTGGCGGGGAAGACTCAATATCGGTACTGATCGGAGTTCGACCCCACCAGTAGTCGATGAGCACTTTCCACTGCTTCGTTTGGAGCACCTTGCTTGCCCATATCAATATGAGGCCGTTAACAAATCCTAGAGCGTGGTTATTGACCTCTCTCGTCTTGGTGAGTATCGAACATACCTGTCAACGAAAATATAGCGAAAGAGATGAGGAAGGCCAAAGACGAAATGGAGTAGCCAGACAGCTCAAGCAGTCGACACAGCGTGAGCGGCATAATTAGGATAACATAGGCTGTACGGTTGTCAAGCAGGACACTGTACAGTTGGACCTGACGTACCCAGCGGATAGCTAAAAGGAGCTTTAGCATGACGCATATGTCCCGGAAGGAGATTGAACTGACGCGAGCATCTTCTTCACCGCTATCCACAGCCAGGCTTCATATCGGGGACTGAAGCAGCCACCATACTTCACGACACCATCTCCTCCCTTCCTTCTATACCGTAGGATGACGAAGGTCAAGGTGTACAACACGACCGATGAGAGTGCCGAGAGAAGAGTAAAGAGAGAGTTGAACCAGAATTGGAACTGCGCATAAGGGTAGTAGGTCCAACACCACAACGGGCCGTCTTCCGCAAATACGGGCCCATAGAAGGAAGCACCATTCCCCAGCGCGATCAGTGGTCCCGCAAATGCTACACTCTGTTAGCACTCGGACGGGAGGAACTTGTCCTTGAAGGGCTCACCAAAGAAGAAGGTCAGGAACCAGCCTATAACCAGCGCAATAGCAACACCTCTAAACGTGAGGTACCGATGGAGGACAAGCGTCCGAAACGAGTGCAGCCCCATCACCACTGTCCAGATGGCGGAACCCACGTCTCCGATCTGTGTAAGCCAACCTGCGAGGATGTCCGTCAGCGAGAATGCAATGAGGCGCAGCTTGCAGGAGATCTCACCTTGTGCCTGACATGTCCCAAAGTCCCACAGCAGAGCGGACATAGCACCGCTTTGTTGGAGATCTTGTCCCATTGCTGTTCGAATGGCCCAAGCAGCTTGAAGAATCCCACCGAGCGCAGATGCGAGGTTCGTGACCAGCAGACAGAAGACATACATCCTGCGATGATGTTAGGACATTGGAACCCAAGAGAGAGAACAATGCTTACCCCAGATGCGTTTTCAAGAACGCGCGTTCCACATAAATGGGCGTCCCGTCCTCTCCCTTCTTTCTACCTTTGGGACAGAAGGTGACCACCTGCGCGCCCGTCAGTATGCACACATACACGGCCGCAACTGAGCGTACAATCAGCTGGATGATCAGGAAGCCAACCATGAGAGCAGACAGCGCCGAGATACTAGCGATAGCCTATGCACCACGTCAGTGCACCAGAAGAGGGATATGGTTCAAGGACGTACGGCAGAACCGAACTTGAACTGGTCCAGCGCCGCGTCCATAGCCTGCGCCGAGAAGTTCCCTATTGGGTTCGGAAGCGGAGCGCCGAACACATCTGGGTCCATGCTTCTCGTGTACCGACGACCCAGCCCAGCTGGGATTAGGAGAGAAGGAGAGGCGACTGCAACCTGTGCAGAGCCTGACGCCGAGAGGATAGGAAGAGGAGGGAAGGTGCGTTGCTGAAAGCCAGGGATAAAGGTAGTGTACAGGGGGCGCGGGGCCAGCCGTCGCTGCAGGAGAAGGGGGATGTCGGGAAGAGGGAAGTGCAAGTTCCGCCAGACAGGTGCAATTAGACCTCCTGGGCTTGTGCTGAGCATCTCGGGCTGCGCCGGCAGAGTGACGCGAGCGCTATCAGACCGGGCATGGTCGCCCGGCAGTCAGCGCCTCCGGTTAGAGTCATCGTGCAGAGTCGTTAAGACGGTTGACAGTTGAGCAGATGCCCGTCATAGCCGACGAGAGACGAATAAGTTGGTCCCATCAGTAAGTACTCCAGCCGGGCATGTGACGGTTCGATAGCAGAGAGACGGCTTCGGACGCGCGCTGATCGATCCCGCCGCGTTCTGTTGACGCGCACGTGACCGTCGTGTCATAAGGATACAAATTGCTATGCTGTTGTACAACGTCTGACTGGTACAGTACAAGAAACCCTCTAGAGCGCCAATGCTAATCCATGTGTAAGTGTAAAGATCACCGCTTCTGAAAATAAGCCGCGATCCCCTCCTCTTTCGGCTCCTTCCGCTTCTTCTTCCTCCTCGGTGCTTCCTGGCTCTCCTCCCTCGCCGGCGGGGGGTCCGGCTCCAGAGGCCCGTCCGCAGCCTGTAAATCCAGTGCAAAATGAAAGTCCTCATGTTCCGCTTTGAGCTGCGCGAGCTGCGCATCCTGCGCCCCTTCCTCCCCCGCGGAGGTCTGGAGCAGCTTGGAACACCGGGGACAGCGGTGCGCTAGGTTCTTACGCTTGGGCGTTGCAGGTGCGGGGGAGTTGGATGCGGAGGCGGAGTTGGAGGTGCTCGCGAGTAGCTCAATGTCGGGTGCTGGCGTAGTTCCCGTGCGCCTGCGCTTCGCCTGCGGCTCCCCGCCGCCAAAGAATCCCTCTATGCTCTTCTGCCCCTGTTCTCCCTGTTCCAGGCCCGAGAATCCCAAAGAGATATTGATAATCTCCTTATGCAAGCGCTCGCCCTGCCCCACAAGCTCGCGCAGGAGCCGCTCGCCCACGCGGGCAATGTGTTCCTCCGAGAGACTGTTCGTGTACGGGAACGGGCACTGGCGGGAGCGGGGCGGGTCGAACCCCTGTCTGATGTGTAGGACGAGTGTCTTGGGCCAGACGTTGGGCGTGACGTCTCGCGCTTCTTCCAGTCGCAGGGCCAGCTCGGAGGAGAGGACGCGCAGCCAGTGCTGACCATCCGCAAACGTCTTTATGGCCGGTCGCACATTCTTGCTCGCCATCATGCTCTTGACGCCCGTGCGCTCCTTGACTTCCGCAAACTCCATCCCGCGGAGGATGTCCCATACCCAGCCAGCCTCCTCCCCAAACTGCTTCTGCATGTCCTCCCTGCTCACGGAAAGCAGGTCCCCAATCGTCTTGGCGTCGTAGGCAGAGGCGATGGCGTCGCCTAGCTTGCCGCCGAGGAAGCGGATCTTCTGGAAGGGCATTGGGCGCAGGTAGAGAGGGATGGCAGCGGCCCGCAGGATCGTCTGCCCAAACGGCTTCTTGCACGACGCGCACAGCTTGGCCATCGTCTTGTTGCGCGCGATTCCCTGCATTCCGTTCCATCAGCGTCGGGCATACGCATACGCGAAAGGAGAGGAACGTACGGCGGAAGTGGTGTACCCGAGCTGCTTCTTGACCGCCTGCCGCACACGGTCCACCATCTCCGCGCCGATACTGAGCGCAACGTCCGCCCACGTGTCCTGCTCTCCCTCCGCACCCTCCTCGCTCACAGGAAGCACGTACCCCTTGCCAGCCCAGTCGATGGCCGGTGCGGGCGGGAGCGCGCTATCAACCCCGTCCGGCGCGTCAGCCGGCACCTGCGCGAGGTACGGATACCTTCTCAAGATCTCCTCCCTGACCGGAGCAGAGAGGTCGAAGAACGCCTCGTCTATGCTCGCGCGCTCTATCTCTGCCGTGGGCAGCGTGGCTTGGAACACACGGAGGACCTTTATGCTCTCCCTGCGGTAATGGTCGAGGGAGACCTTGTGCGTGCTGGGCTTTGCGTCTGGCCAGTAGCCCGGCTCGCGCGCGCCGTCCTTGTACGTCATCACGTGCACGGCGATCAGCGAGGGGCACTTCTTCTTCGCTTCGGTTACCTGGGTGCGGTGAGAGGGGCAATGGTGGTAGTTCAGGGTGACTCACGGACATCATCCGTGTGATGCCGAACGCGCGGGCGGGGTAGTTGATCGCAATCTGCCCACACGTCAGCCTTTCCCCTATGAAGCAAAAAGATGAACGCACCAGCCCCTGCCACTGCTGCACTGCGATTGGCAGTGTTGGATCCAAACCGAGCCTGACCTGCTCGCATGCTGCATAGAATGCGTCGCTGTCGATGAGCGCGACGACGCGGAGGGGGTTGTGCACGTTGAGCGTCTGCGGGGAGAGCAGGTGGCGGTAGGTGATCGTTCCCCTCGACTCGTCAGCCGTGGAGGATGCGCCGAACATCGCACGCCGCGAGCGCGGGGGAAGGGAGGTGGGCAGGGAGGGCGCCAACGAGGGCGCGGCGGTTACAGTCAGGGTTCGCTGCTTCTGCATCGCCACCACTTCCCACAGTCCCGGGCCGCACATCGGCCGACCCAATCTCAATTCCAATTTCATTTCATTCCTCCCCACAGCTCCCCCCCAGGCATGCACCTCCCCACCCTCCCCCACTTACCCGCAGCGATCTGCACACGCATGACCCGCCGTGCGCTCGCTACCCACGCCCCCAGCGCTCGGCTGGCCCCGCAGACGTTCGCCGAGAAGGTCGTGCAGCGGTATGCGCTTGACTGGCCCGCGGGAAGAGCCGTGCGCGCGGGGGACTATGTAATGATACAGCCCGAGCATGTCATGACGCACGATAATACCGGGCCTGTTATCTCAAAGTGCGTCCCATCCTCATCCCCATGCGCTCAAGCGATCCAATTGACGAGCACGTCTCGCAGATTCAAGTCAATAGGCGCCACAAAGATCAAGAACCCCCGGCAGCCCGTGTTCACGCTCGACCACGATGTGCAGAACAAGTCTGCCAAGAACATGCAAAAGTACCTCGGTATCGAGCAGTTTGCCCGCGAGCACGGGGTCGACTTCTACCCGGCAGGGCGGGGGATCGGCCACCAGATCCTCGTCGAGGAGGGGTATGCCTTCCCGCAGTGCCTGACCGTGGCCAGCGACAGCCATAGCAACATGTACGGCGGTGTTGGGTGCGTGGGCACGCCCATCGTGCGCACGGATGCTGCCGCGCTCTGGGCAACGGGGAAGACCTGGTGGCAAGTGCCGCGCATGATCCGGCTCGAGTTCACCGGCGCTCTCGCCCCGGGCGTAACGGGCAAGGACGTCATCGTCGCACTATGCGGAGCGTTCAACAACGACGAAGTCCTGAATGCTGCGGTAGAGTTTACGGGCGAGGGCGTCAAGGGCCTGAGCATAGACGACAGGCTCACAATCGCCAACATGACCACTGAGTGGGGCGCGCTCGCAGGCGTCTTCCCCCCCGACGAGCGCACACTCGAGTACTACGACGCGCTCATCACCTCCCTCGAGCGGCCCACATTCGCCGGTGCCTCCACCCCCGCCCCACCGGAGCACCCGCGGCTCAACCGGCCCCGGCTGGACGCATTGCGTGCCTCGCTGCTCAGCTCGGACCCCGGCGCGCAATACGCCGCGTACCTGACGTTCGACCTATCCTCGCTCGTCCCCTACGTGAGCGGGCCAAACAGCGTCAAAGTCGCCACTGCGCTCCCCGAGCTCGCACAGCAAGAAGTCAAGATCCAGAAAGCGTATCTGGTCAGCTGCACCAACTCCCGCGCCTCGGACCTCGCCGCCGCCGCAGCAGTCGTACGGGGGAAGAAGGTTGCCCCAGGCGTAGAATTCTACGTCGCTGCCGCGTCCTCCCTCGTGCAGGAGCAGGCGGAGCGCGCGGGAGACTGGGCAACGCTGGTCGAGGCGGGCGCTAAGGTGCTTCCCGCAGGGTGCGGGCCGTGCATCGGCCTCGGCACGGGCCTGCTCGAGGAGGGCCAGGTCGGCATCTCCGCCACAAATCGGAACTACAAAGGCCGCATGGGCAGCCCAAAGGCGCTCGCGTACCTCGCTAGCCCAGCCGTAGTCGCCGCTTCCGCACTGAAAGGGTCCATCTGCGCCCCCGGGAGCATGGACCTCGAAGACCTACCAAAGTGCGCCAAGCCCAGGATCTCTATCAGTACCCCGCCCCCCTTGCTCGCGTCAGTCGACTCGGAAGCCACACCGGCAGAAGAGCTATACCCGGGCTTCCCCGCAGTGTTCCGCGGTCCGCTCCTCTGGGCCCCGCAGGATAACCTTAACACGGACGGGATCTACCCCGGCAAGTACACCTACCAGGACGACATCACCCTCTCGCGCCAGGCCGAGGTCGTTATGGAGAACTACGATCCAGGCTTCGCCTCGCTCGTCGCTTCCTTGCGCTCGCCATCCTTTGTCGCCGGCCGACCTGAGACTGCAGAACGTGACGCCGACGGACTGAAGGGCGTCCTCCTCATCGCCGGGTACAACTTTGGCACTGGCTCCTCGCGCGAGCAGGCGGCCACGGCCCTGAAATCCGCTGGCATCCCGCTCGTCATTGCGGGCAGCTTTGGCGATATCTTCAAGCGTAACGCGATCAATAACGGGCTGGTGTGCCTCGAGTGCCCTGAGCTGGTTGCGGACCTCACCAGGGAGTACACGAGGCGTGGGACAAGGGGCGAGGGCGGGAAGGAGGGCGAGCTGACCGTCAAGCTCGGGTGGCATGTGGAGGTGGACATGAGTACGGGCGTGGTGCGCTTGCGCACGCTGCAGGGGGAGGTGACGTATGGCGTTAGGCCGGTGGGGAGGAGCGTCCAGGAGCTTTGGGTCGATGGCGGGCTTGAGGGGTATGTGAAGCGGCAGATCCAGGCGTGAGCACTGGCGGTGCGGTGCGGTGCTGCCTGTGGGGGCGTGTGGGGTAGACGAGTGACTTCATCGTCTTTTCTTGGACCGCTCGACGTAGCGCTCGGTGTGAAAATGGAATCTCACCTGCATGGCAAAGTTGGCGACGAGGAATCGATCACGTGACCATGCTTCTTTTCTTCCAAGGTCTTCGTATCCTAACAGGGCCGTGTGCACGGGAGCATTGCGCGCGGATGTCGACAAGAGGAAGTGTGAAATGAGAGAGTGAAGTGATGGATAATAACAAGAGGAAGTGTGAGAGGAGAGAGTGAAGTGATGGACAATAACAAGGCATGTCTGGTGGATGGCAAAAGGTGGTCTCGCTCACCTCCGGCCCGCCGCCCTTCGACACCGTCATCTGGAATGCATCTTTCCCCTCCGTAAATGCTCAGTTTGACTGTCCCAAGACTCGAACGGTCGACCTCCAGCAGTACAGCCCATAGAGCTAACCACTTCGCCAAGGCGCCGCCGATGGATGCGGTGCACAATTTGCCAATAAGTCCACATTCTTCTCCGACGCCTCGCCTCGACACCTCCTCACCCATTTCGCTTGCAAATTTTACTCCTTCCCTTCGCCGACTTGATCTACCCCGCGTCATTTGGTAACACCGCCGAGTGATTGGTTGTACGGCACGCATTCGCTATCAGATATTTGCATCTCCGTATCAGCTCTTGTTACCTTACCGAATAATATGATCTTATCATCTTCTATGTCATCTTCCATTCGAATAAGAACAAACACATATTTTCAAGGACACCTTGTACGCCGTAAACTGAAGCACCGCCATCTCAGACGGGCCGGCAAGATGTCATCAGAACGTCATCCCGAAGTGACTGGAAGACAACACTCAGCCGATCTAAGAGCGGTTGGCGCGATGTTCTCAAGCGTGAAGCGGAAGATACCCCAGGCGGCACCATCGGGAATGGGATGCTGAAGAGAATCATGCAGATATCATCCGCACCAGAGGAGACGGGTTACAGGAAGGCGGGTGGAACGCTGCGACCGTGGTGCGAAGCTATGTAGCACAAACTCGTTACATTCGGAAGTCGAATATGAGTACTCGCCCCAAACCCTTACCGATCCCTATGTGCACGTATTGTTGTAGCCGTAAAACATGGTGAGATAATTTCGAGACGGAACTGGCCCTATATACGCGAGACATTCAATAGCGATCACGTGATTATGCTTCTTTTCTTCCAAGGCCTTCGTATCCCAAAAGGGCTGTCTGGACGGGAGCATTGCACGCGGGTATCGACAAGAGCAAGGTGTGCGATGAGAGACACAAGGAATGGACAACGACAGGCATGTCTGGTTGAATAACAAAAGGATGGTCTCGCTCATCCCCGGCACGCCGCCCTCTCCCACAAGTCAGCTCCGATGCATCCTCGCCCCTTGTCCCGACTACCCAGGAAGTGCGGCGGGTGCTATTTGTAAATGCTCAGAGTGACCAACCCGAGACTCGATCTCACGCCTCCGGCCTGAGTGGTTCAGCCTGTGCTCGGCACCCAGTTAACACTAGGGCTTCCAGTACTGACCACTACGCCAAGTGCGCGGTCGATGTCAGGCATGCAT
Source organism: Calocera viscosa TUFC12733 (assembly GCA_001630345.1). NCBI lineage: Eukaryota > Fungi > Basidiomycota > Dacrymycetes > Dacrymycetales > Dacrymycetaceae > Calocera > Calocera viscosa. The sequence continues at coordinate 46,695 of KV417328.1, forward strand.
TATTTGTCCATAACTCCACTTCCCACCGCTACCCGTCACCTCGTCCTCGCCCATTCCGCCTGCAATTTTCCCTGCATCTCTCCATCGACACTCATCATGCTCTAGCACAGTTTATTTGTTTTTACATTTATCACCTTCTCAAACTCAGCATTACTGTTTCTCATACTGTCTGGAGTGACCAAATACAGTAGTGGATTGTCGTGAGATGACTACTGACCGGAGGCCATCCGCGGTTCAACTCATTGGATTTCAATCCATCAACAAAATATTAGTGATGTCTTTCTGATCAAGCGCTCCAACCATCCTAGACGCTCAAGCTCCATACCATCAAAGCTGATACCGTGGTCCCATGGTGCCGACGATTTCTGCATGGCTGGGATGTTCTCTTCACAACCCCATTCCCGATGATGCCAACTGGGTTATCGTCCGCCCGCGCTGAAGAACGTTGCGCCACCAGCTCGTAGATCGCCCGAGTGCTGTTTGTCGATCACTTCGGGATGACGTTCCCCAGATGCATCTTGCCCGCCCGCCTGAGACGGTGGCGGTTCAGCGTACTGCATACAGGGTCTCCTTGCAAACATAAGCTCGTCTTTGTTCAATAGAAGATGACATAGACGATGATGAGATCATATTCAATATGGGAACAAGACTTGATAAGGTATAAGTAGTATTAGAGCACAATCAGTATGAGTGTTGAACGAGGAATGCAGGGAAAATTGCAGGCGGAATGGGCGAGGATGAGGTGAGGGAGGGGACGGGTAGCAGTGGGAAATGGAGTTATGGACAAATAATGCAGCCCTGACATCGACCGCGCACTTGGCGTAGTGGTCAGTACTGGAAGCCCTAGTGTTAACTGGGTGCCGAGCACAGGCTGAACCACTCAGGCCGGAGGCGTGAGATCGAGTCTCGGGTTGGTCACTCTGAGCATTTACAAACAGCACCCGCCGCACTACCAGGGAAGTCGGGACAAGGGGCGAGGATGCATCGGAGCTGACTCGTGGGAGAGGGCGGCGGGCCGGGGATGAGCGAGACCATCCTTTTGTTATTCAACCAGACATGCCTGTCGTTGTCCATTCCTTGTGTCTCTCATCGCACACCTTGCTCTTGTCGATACCCGCGTGCAATGCTCCCGTGCACACGGCCCTGTTAGGATACGAAGACCGAGGAAGAAAAGAAGCATGGTCACGTGATCGTCATTTTCGCATGTCTCGCAGGCTGGGCACTGAATGTTGCTGCGAAGCGCGAACCTGGATATCTGGCTCAGGGGCCTCACCATCTTAACTGCGTCTTTCCATTCCCGAATGAATTGTGTTTAGACTACAAATTCGAGTGGCATGACAGCCTGGTAACTATTACCCTACAGTATCTTCACTCCAAGCCTCAAACTGCGTTGCTTCACGATGTACGGTGGCACCTACCAAACGATGAAGAGACAGTGTCTCCGACTAATCCCGAGACTAAGGATGCTGTGTCTAGCTCTTACGTACCGAAGTGGCCGGACGGGTCGGGTTTGCGCTGTATGTAACTCCGCTCGGGCGACCAACCAGATACCAACGGCCAATGACCAGACGTACTCACACTCCACAAGGCTGCCTGCAGGCCAGGACACGAATCCCCCTCAGATCACTTCTTTAAAGGTCCACCCAAGCTGCGAACGTACCTCTTTCATCCTCCACTCTCACTCTCACGTCCCCCCTACCATGTCTTCCGGCACCTTCACTCCCTGGTCGCCGCAGCTAGAGAGATATTTGCTTCGCACCTTGCTTGCGGCACTTGATGACTGTATTATTCATCGCCATAACCGAGGATATTTGTCCGCTGCGATCAATGAGCGGTTGAGCGACATCGACTTGGAACGCAATGTGGCGCCGTTCTTCAAACCGTTCCCACTTACCTTTGAAGACTCTGTGAGGTATGAACAGGCCTCACGCAGTTGGCAGGAGACAACCTCCGCTGCATTTCACGCAGGTATCGTGGACTTCAGCAAGGTACGTACGCTGGAATTGCGCTCAATGGTAAACTCATGGGTCTTCCGGCAGCCGGTCGAATATTTTATCTTCGGCGTGGTAACCCTTCAGATGGAGGCTGATCGTCTCAAGGTGCCATTGGATTGGTTGAAACTCGCAGCCAACAATGACGGTGCTTTCTACTCCTGGAGTGGCCTCATCGGCGTGCATGGCGCGCTGGCCGCCTTGGTGATCGGGCTGATTGGCAGACCGGTGGAGGACACACCACCAGAAATCCTGCCGTCAAGCCTTTACATGAGGAAGCTAATGGGGCTCAACACTCCAGACGCTCCCCAGCACTTGGTCGAGCGGGACGTAGCTGTCATGGAGAAAGCCATGAGCATGGTGTTCTCCCGGTCGGAGATAAATGGTCATACCAGCATGTTCTTGCCAGGAGTGGATACGGGTTACTTGCTGTTTCAGTATTGGTTCGCAACCGTGGGAAAAAGATGTGCGAGCGTCCCCTTTGGATCTGGCAACATCTGCTACTGCGAGCTGGCAATGGCATTGCGACAGTTCTTTGGGGATCCGGATCCAGCGACAAGGGCGCCTGAGCCTACAGTGTTGTCAGCAAATCCCGGAGCTTCACCAACGCCGGCCCGATGCATCATAACAATGGAGGACATCTCTACCTGGATCCTGACCGATCCTGAAGGCCAAACCATCCAACCTCAATTCTGTCACCCAATGCCGCCCGACATCGAGAGCGCTGTGTACGTGTGCAACAACAATAGGCAGCCGTCGACTGGCGCTTCCCAGGGACCGTTGCCCCAACCTCCGTCCATTCTGGATGTGCACACCACATATCCAAAGATGCCACCGCAATCTACGACGCCACTTGCCGCAGGGCATGGCAAGGCCCTGGGATCACCATCCCAGCAGGATACGGAACCTGAGCAAGCAAGCTCAGTAATCTCCTCGCCCGAAACTCCCCTCGCGAAGCACGCGAGCAAGCGGAGTGGCACTTCCCGCGGAAAGAAGCTTGGCTCGTCCGTGGAAATTGGGAAGGGCAAGGAATCCGCAGAACCGGGCAAGAAACGGAAGTACGAGGACACATGCAAGGAGGGCTCAGCCCCTCCCAAGAAGCGCAGAAGCGACGTCTCCAAGACGAGGATAAAGCATCGCTCCGTGTCGCCGAAGTTTGCGGTGAAGATAGAGCCCCAGACACCCACATTGACGCCCTGGCCTTCTTTGCCTTCGTCTCCAGTTCTTGGTTCGCCGGAAGCGTCATCGTCGAGTCATCCAGGAGGCAAGCCACAACCAAGCAGCCGCTGGCCGCTTACCGAATGGGGCGCCCACATGCTGCTTTATCTCCAGCAACGCGGAGGCGGTTGGACGACCCTTGCCCCCATCGTCCGCGTTATGCCTGAACGCCTCCCGGGGCCGCGAAGCAGGAGCGGCGAGGCGCCTCTTGAGCCGTTCTCGGTCAGGTTCGAGAGGCTTCGAGTGCATTTCCTGGCCAAGATGAAGACAGGCGACAAGTACAAGTACACGTTCATATGCTCGGAAGATGGTGGGATGTGGGCGCTGAAAGGGCACGTGGTCGGTGATCCTCCTGAGGAGCTCAGGCAAAGGGCGCGGGCAGAGGAGAAGAAGATCCGGGGCTGGTGCAGCTAGCGCTCTGAGTTCAATGCGATATTCGATGCATGATTCTGACTTGTAATGATTGCTCTGTAATGACAGGTATCTATATGACGACTCAGCTGGTATCATACATGACAAGAGGAATCCACCTTGGAGCACATACAGCAGAATTCCACGCTCCTTCTCGCCCACACGGCCTGCCTGCGAGCAGATGAACATCGCCCTACATCTCTCTTTCACCGCTCGAGAATGAGATCAACTCGGCAACAGGGCGGAAACTGGCATCTCAGCCTCTTGCGCCCTCGACACTGGCGCGACGTCTCCAAAGAACGGCCACAGAGCCCTCGCGAGTTGGCAATAGCAGCTGTCGTCAACACCGGCATGCACGTTGACATGCAATGCTCCGTTGCACTGACCGAGCGAACCCCGATACTTCCAGAACAGATAGTTCATGTCCACCCGCGGGTGGAGGATGGCCGTCCGGGGGTCCATCTCCCCATGCGAGAGCGCCGTGCGTAGCTGGGATTCCATCTCGGCATCGTCCTCCTCCCAGAGTCGCTGAGCGGCGTCTGAAGAGCTGACCGTCAGCAAGCTTCGCATGCGGGCGCTTCGAGGCCAAATTTCGCTCGGTGTATCCTCCACCGGTCGCCCGATGAGCGCGATGACGAGCGGCGCGAGCGCGCCGTGCCCGCCGATGAGGTCGCCGCAAGAGTGCAGAGAGCCACTGGCGTTGGTCGCGAGCTTCAGCCAGTTGAGCGGGGAACGTGAAGCGTCTGCATCCTGTTGGAGTGATTCGACCCAGCGAATGAACCTTTCAACGGGCTACAGAGGGTTCCCATCAGTTCACAGCCAGCAAGGAACTGATATGCTTACTTGGTCCAGATCCATACTTCCTGCCTGAAACGCTTCCAACGTTCGTGTGGACCATACGAGTCCTGCCTCATCAAACTCTGCAGCGCTTAGCCGTGGAATCAGCTTCAGATCGATCCCGACTCTGCGGTCGAACTCAATGTCCAGCAGCCGCTCGTTGATCCCCGCAGACACGTACGTCCGGGTCCGGTACCGGACGGTGCTACGCTCAAGTGCCGGGATCAGGGCCTTCAGAAGACCTTCCTCGACGTCCAAAGGCCACGGGGTCGTTGGGCCGGAAGACATGCCTGCGGGAATGAATGTGAGGGTAGGGGGAGTGGTGCGGGGCTTACCCCCGTGCGTATACTGTCAGTCTTTATAGAAGGAGACAGGGGCCGTCGAGAGCCCGGAGCGTGCCAAACACCGTCCAAGCTCCGTAAGACCCTCGCCATTCGACGGATGACTCCCTGAGGCAGCGGGCGATACTTAGTGTAGCTGGTCTGGTTCGTGTTGTCATGCATGTTTGTTTTCATTGCGCAACTGTCGTAGCCTATCATGATATCTATCTGCATCCAGCATCAGCAACGGTTTCCCAATCAAGGAAGTGACTCACACAACCCAACGATCCCGTAGAACAGGAACAGCCACCCCGCCCCGTCCGGAATCCGTGCCAAAGCCAACTTCCCCACACACGAGCACGGATCAGAGGAACGCCGGCTGCCCCTCCGTGTGCCTCTTAGCACTCAAGAACCGCACAAACTCCAAAAGGAACGCGACCTGCTCATAAGTCTCCACAGCCTTGCTGCTCCTGCGCAGCCTGAGGAGGTGCACGAGCTCCCTCACGCAGGTCAGCTCCGCTTCCTCCTCCCTACGCGCCTCTAAGGAGGTGGGTTCATCGGCCCGAGCAGCAAAGTCGGGGTAGGGGCTTTGAGCCGGAGCTCCGGAGTGAACGTGCACGGCGCTTCCGTAGTGCGCAGGAAGGGGCACAAGGCCCAGCATGAGCGCCCAACCCCCGGCTACGACCCCCGCCCGTCCCACGCCGCCTCTACAATGCACGAGCACCTCCACGCCGCGCAGCGTGTACTCTCTTATCACCGGCTCCAGCCTGCTGTAGAGCAGGGAGGGGGAGAGTGGGGCGAGGCCTTCGGCGATTGGGATCCGGATTAGGGAGATGCCGAGGTGGGAGAGGGTGCGCTGGTACGCTGGGAAGGGGACGCCGAGCAGGGCGAGCTCGGTGTCGTCCAGGCAGCTGTCTCCTTCAGCACCTCGCCAACAAAGATGTAGTGAAAGGGATACGTACCAGATGACGCACCCGATCCCAGCGTCCTTGAACCGGGCCAGGTCAGTGTCCAAGTCCCTGGAGATCGCCCCCCGCCCGTCGGAGCCACCAGTGAGGCGCACCTTCTTCCCTGGGCAGGAGGAGAGATGCAGATTTCCGAGTGCTGTGTGGGGGATGCGGGTGCCGGGTGGGGGATGGAGGGTGGTCTGGAGGAGGCGTAGGAGGTGGGAGTGCGGCGAGAGGCGGAGGGGGAAGGCGTGGAAGTCGTTATTGTGTAAGTTGAGGGTATGCAGTGCGGAGATATGCGAAGCGACGAGGGGCATGATATGCTTGGGTATCAACATTGACGTACTATTTAACCCTGTATTAGTGCCTCGCACGTTTCTTGGCCGGGAAACAGCTCACCTGATGGGATGCGACTCGCTCGTCTTGACGCACGGCGGGAGGCCGGGGAGGGGCTTGCAGCACCCGCCGCTGCAGGGCTGGCCGGCTCTCCTCCCGTGGGCATGCACATGGACATGCGTGTGCACGCTCCGCGGGCGAGACGAGTGCACAGCCAGCCGCTGGCCGTCGAGGGAGAGGGCGGCGAAGCCCTCGCTGAGCGCGTCGGCCCCTGCGGCGGGGGAGGGCGGGGGTGCGCGCAGGCCAAGGGGCTCGTCCAGCCAGCCGGGCTTGCCGCTGACGAGGACGCTGGGGCCAGATTGGCGGTGTGAGGGTTGCGGCTTGCTGCTCTCTGGGACGGCGGCGGCGGCGGCAACAGAGGGCAAGGCGGAGGAGGGGAAAGCGGGGAAGTACCACTCCGTTGCCTCTGCCTGCGCCTGCCGCTCCTGGAGCTGGAGGATCCTCTCTGGCCTGCGTACGCTCAGGGGGATATACATCGGTGCCGGGTCTGCTTCCAAAGGGTGATAAGCATGATATGAGGATGAATGGGAGAGGGAAGGGTGCGCACCTGGGGAGTAGGGCGCGTGGCGGGCGAGGTTGTACTCGCTTGAATGGTGCTGGCTTGCGAGGGATGCGAGGGTGGCGAGGCGGGCTATGTCTGGGAAGGAGGAGGGGAGGGGAAGCTGGAGGAGGGAAGGGGCGGAGAGCGGGCGGTGGCGGGGTTGGTGGGCATGCTGGGCGGGGTCGGGGTCGAAGAGGGAGAGGGAGAAGTGGTGATGCTGATGATGGACGAGGAGCCAGGGCGGGGCACTGAGGCTCATCCTTCCCACTGACCTTTCCGCCAACAGAGGGGGGAGAGGGAGAGAGACAGAGAGAGACAGAGCGATGATGGCGACGCGCCCCAACGCCAAGGACGACGCGATACCGCTCTAGCTCCCCCCCACCGGCCCATTCGCACGAATTCTGACGAAGCCAATCGCCCCGGTGAGCGAGCGCTTCCCCGTCCCCGTTCCCCGCTTCCCGTCGCGCTTCGCCTCGCGTGCATCGCGTGGCCACGATCGAGTCAACCCCGATCACCGCTTCTGCTTATGCGCAGGGTGCACCCACTCCCATGACGTACACCCAACACAGCCACATTCCCAACCAGGCTGTTTCACTGCCGTTCCCGGCTCCGTCTCCGGGACACGGCTTCGCAACACGAGCGGTGCTCCCCCCTTTCCTGGATCGTCTCACACCGCTGCTGAGCGCTTATCGCCACACATTAACGTGTGCTCAGTGCGTCCATGGCCTCCCCATCCCCTTCACCACACATGTTCTTCCCCCCACCGCGAGAGCGGCCAGAGCGGCCCCCCGTCCAGCCAATATCCCTCCCCAAAGGCGCTCGCCCACCGCTCATCCCCGCCTCGCCCACAGTCTCACAGTCCTCCCCAATCTCACCAGCAAGGGCGACATGGAACGGTTTCCCCACCCCCGCGCAACACTACTTTGACCCCTCTCCCGCCCCCGTCCCCGGCGGCCTCGCGCCCCCGCCAGCACGCCGCGCACGCCCGCTCCCCACCCCTCCCCCGCTAAGCCCTATCACCCCGCGCCAGCAGCCCATCTACACCCCCCGCCGCAGCTGGGCCAACGGCGCCCCGCCTTCCCCGTACACCCCCGACGAGTGGTCAGAGTGGAGCGAACGCAGCAGCTGGAGCTTTCGCAGCAGCACCGCCAGCTTGATTACGTTCCATACCGGATCCGGCTCCCTCGAAGGGGTGCACGAGGTGCGCCTGCTGCTTGCCCTGCACCGCTCGTACTGACTTGTACAAGAACAATCGGGACTCTATAGTCGCAGACGAGCTGCTGCAGCACCGCTCGTCCGTACTCCTCCTACGTGCCCGTGCGTCTGCTGATATAGAAGCAGGTTCGAGGAAGACGGCATCCAGCGGTTCCAGTCCGGCGCAATAGGGAGCGACGAGGCCGAATGGCACCGGCTCGTCCCCTCCGCCGCGGTCGATGCCCTGCCGAAGAAGGAGGTGCAGCGGCAGTCGTGCGCCTTTCCCATTCCTGCCTTGTTCTGCAGATGCTGATTCCAGCGCAGGATCATATTCGAGATCATCAAGTCCGAGCGGGAGTACGTCGCCGACCTCGCAGCAGTGCAGGACGTGTTCATCACCGCATTGCTCGCCTCACCCGGGCCCGTCGGCCCCAAACCAGTGCTCGACGCCTTCCTCCTCGAGGTGTTCTCGAACCTCGCCAGCGTGCGGCAGCAGCACGAGCGCATGCTCACCGAGCTCTACGCACGTCAGCGCGAGCAGCACCCCATCATCGCCTCCGTCGCAGATATAGTGCTGGATGGCGCGCTGCGCAGCACGCCCGAGTACGAGGTGTATATCAAGCACTACCCGCTTGCAGAGGCCAGGCACCGCAGGGAGCTGAAACACAACCCCGCGTACGGCGCGCTGCTCGCCTCGTGCGCCGACGACCCGCGCGTGAGGAGGCGCGACCTCATCACCTTCCTCTCTCGCCCTGTCACGCGCCTGCCGCGCCTCGCTCTCCTCCTGGAGAACATGGCCCGGCAGACGGAGCCGGACCACCCCGATGCGCAGAGCACCGAGCTGATCCTCGGCGTGCTGCGCGGGTTCGTGCGCTCTACACAGCCGGGCATCGCAGCGGCCGAAGGCAAGGTGAAGCTCTGGAGCCTGTGCGAGGGACTCGTGCTGCGCAGGGGCGAGGTCCTGGATATGGACTTGTACGACGAGAAGCGGACGCTGGTGCACTCGGGCGTGCTGGGCAGGAGGAGGAAGACGGAGCTGAATACGCATGTGTGGGTCGACCTGTATGTCGGATTGCTGGATAATTATCGTGAGTCGCTCGCTTTTACCAAAGGCGAAGTGCTGAAGGATGCAGTGCTCTTGACGCAGCAAGAGTCGCACATGGGCAACGTCAAGCATGTTGTCATCTCCCGCGTGCGTTCTCTGTTCCGGTGTGCCGGACAGAAGCTGACTTGCGCAGCCCATTCCCCTCCAATACCTCCGCCTGGCCTCCTTTACCTCACCGCCCGACTCGAGGCGGCAAGACCGGCCGCACTCTCCGAGCGAAAAGTCCTCGGGGTTCAACGTGCCCCTCCCCCTCCTGCGCGGGCAGCAGAGCGTATGGCCGTTCACCATCTACCACGCGGTCGAGCGCTCGCAGAGACGGTACACGCTTTATGCAGACTCGGAGGAGAAGAGGAGGAAGTGGTATGAGGCCCTGGTCGATGCGCTGGGGGTGATGAGAGCGCAGCAGGAGGCCAATCGGGTTCGCTCGCTCTCCCTCCCTGTATCCTTCTTTGACTGAATGGCGGGAATCGCAGTGGTTCGCGGTCAACACCCTCAGCGCAAACTTCTTTCGCATGGATGGGAGGGCCGACCAGAAGGCCAGGGTGCCCGGACCCATCGTCTGCGCTGCATCCTTCAGCTGGAGGCAGCGGGACTTGATCGCGATCGGCTGTCCGGACGGCATCTGGGTTGGGTACCGCGGTGATGGCAGATGTGAGTCGTTCTGTAGTCCGGTGTGCCGATGCTGATCGTATTGCAGCGTATCGGAAAGCGCTCAACCTGCCAAACGTGACTCGCCTGGCGACGCTCGCGCGGTTCGACCAGCTCGTAGTGCAATCCGATCACCGCCTTGTCTCCCACTCGCTCGAGAAGCTCGCACGCACTGCAGCCGGGGAGACGCTCGAGCTCGGTGTATACAACAGCTTTGAGCGCATCTCCAAGCCCGACGAGACAGTCGCGTTCTTCCGCCTGGGCGAGATCGGCGGGCGAGTCCTAGTTGTGTACGCGGTGAAGCGCCCGCTGAGGCAGACGACGCTGCATACACTGGAGGCAAGAAGGGACACGTCCAACGTCCGCATGGACCAGAAGCAGGGCAAGCAGCCGCTTTTCAAGCAGTACGGCTCGGTGCGCATGTATGTTGCCTTTGACCTCAGAAATTGCTGACGAGCTATCTTGCAGACCTTCTATGTCCCAAAGGACGCGTACGACATCGTCCTGCTGCAGAAGAAGATCGCAGTATGCACGGAGAAGGGGCTGACGATCAATGATCCCACAGAGTGAGCCGTCTCTCCCTTGTGTCCCTTTGGCGTGAACTGAGCCATCGCAGCCTGTCTAGCAGCGGCGCCATCGTCGTACCCGACTTCACACACGCGTCGGACGACAAGGCGATGGCCTCCCTGAAGCAGCGCTGCGAGGTCTCCAAGCCGCTCGGCATGGTCCGGTCTGGTGAAGCCGAGCTGCTGGTCGTGTACGAAGAGTTTGGCTGTTATATCACGAAACATGGTATACCCGCGCGCCGGTCGGGCTACGTCCGGTGGGAGATCAAGGCGAGCCATGTGGCCTTCCGTGCTCCGCATGTATTGTTATTCGACGGCGACTTTGTTGAGATTAGAGAGGCCTCCACGGGTCGGCTGGAGCAAGTCATCGAAGACAAGAACATCCGCCTGGTCGGCGATGCGGTCAGTAACGGACCATTGCTCATCGCTATGAAGGGCACAGCGGTCGAAGGATCGGCGCCAGATATCCTAGCGGAACTAGTCCAGACACAACCGCTCTCGGCCGACGAGCAGGGCGTCTGGGACGAATGGGGTTTATGGTGAAAGTTAGAGTTACGACTATTGACGACTTCTTTATTCACGGTGGTTTCATGCGTATGTAAGCTTAATCTTTGTTTCGTGGCCTCAGCCCTGTCGGTTGTTCATGTCTTTCTTGCGGTCTTCTCTGTTTCCTCTCAAGTAACACTGTACAACGTCATCTGCAGCACCGTCACCCCTGTAGCTCGATACCAGGAAGGATGCCTGTATAATGCATTATACTGAAGCGATCTAATGTTACATGGCGAGCGCGGTCACAGGTAGAGGCCCTCTGGAGTACCCTCGTTCTTCCGGAACAGCACCTTCTCTCGAGCCGACGTGAAGTCCTGCTTTGTTACCCGCATTCTGCGCTCCCGCAACGCTAATAAACCGGCTTCAGTGCACACTGCCTTGATGTCCGCACCGCTCAGATCATCCTTTGCCGTGACAAACTCTTCGAGGTCCACATCTTCCGAAAGGCTCATACGGCTCGTGTGCAGCTTGAAGATACGCAGCTTGGTCTTGAGATCGGGGAGAGGGAACTCGATCTTGCGATCTATCCGTCCTGGTCGAATAAGCGCAGGGTCAAGCGACTCGATCCTGTTTGTTGCCATGATGACCTTCACGTCCCCTCGAGTGTCGAAACCGTCGAGCTGGTTCAGCAGTTCTAACATGGTACGCTGGATTTCACGCTCGCCTCCAGACGTACTGTCGTATCGCTTGGTGCCAATCGCGTCGATCTCGTCAATGAAGACAATGGACGGTGCATGTTCCTCGGCAACGCGGAAGAGCTCGCGAACCAGCTTGGGACCGTCACCGAGATACTTTTGAATGAGTTCGGAACCGACGACGCGCAAGAATGTCGCAGAGGTTTGGTTGGCAACAGCCTTGGCGAGAAGCGTCTTGCCGGTACCAGGAACACCATAGAGAATGACCCCTTTTGGCGGCTTGATGCCCATTTCCTCATACAGTTCTGGGTGCGTCAAGGGCAATTCAACAGATTCCTGTAGAACGGTGAGTTATATGCTTGGATTATAACAGGATCGTACGCACCTTGATCTCCTGAATCTGACTATCCAAGCCACCGACGTCCGCATAGCTCTCCGTTGGCGCCTTGTCTAGCTTCATGACGTTAACCATGGGATCGGTGTCGTCTTGGAGCACGCCGATGACTGCACTCGTCTTGTGGTGTAACAACACAGTGCATCCGGGCTCAAGCAAATCTTTGTCGACAAAGCTCATAATGGAGACGTAGTATTCTGGTCCGCTCGCTGTGCTGATGATTGCATGGTCGTCGTCGATGATCTCCTCGAGGCTGCCGACGCCCATAGGTGAGCCACGCAGGTCGTCTACCCGTGTCCGCTCCTCTTCATTCTTATCCTCCGTAACACTCGGCTTGAGTCTCTCCTGGTTCTGCACAAACTCTTCCTCAAGGAGAAGGTAATCTTTGATCCGCTCCATCTTCAAGAGCTTCAAACGACAACGCGTTGTCGGGTAGACGGCAGGTAGCTTGGTGGCAGCATCGGGACCGCGCTTCTTCTTCTTGCCTACCCGAGTGGGCAAGGGAGGCTCCCACTTCTTCGGCTGGGGTTTCTGCAAGGATGTGAGAAGGCTGCACCCGCTGCTAGAGGCCAGGAACGCACCTTGTCCTTTGAGTCCTTATTCTGACCATCCTTGTTCCCACCCGGTGGGTTGAGACCAGATGCCGCGTTTCCCTAAGGTACAGGATGAGCCTGTGCAGTCCAAAACAAGTTAGAACGTTTGCATACCATGATATTCTAGAGCAGTAAAGGTGGACTGGGTATGGGAGGATGAGCAAGATGTATGCTCACAGTCGGACGAGTCGCTGGACTCTGGCGATGGGCGACGCGTCAGCCAATTGCTTCCGCGTTTAGTGGCGTGGCGCCCGTATGACAAGCGGGGAGATTTGTCTCCATTTCTTTCCGCTTGAGTCCATTTGCCCCCGTTCAAGTCCAAGTGCTGGCGGCGCCATCCAACAGTGAGTCAAGCGTCTGCAGTTTACAGCGCCTAACGACCATCTTCGCACGGTTCCGCTCGCACGTCATGTCCCTCAACCTAATCATTTCCGCCTTTCCTCCCTACAACACTTTCAACATCATCGTTCCCAGTGATGCGCCTATTACCGACATCCATTCTTATGTCCGCTTGCGCATACCGACCACCGAACGCTTGACCTATGCATTGTCATCAGGCGCTCGGTTACGCCTCATCGATGCTCCAGTCTCGACGCTCGCTGGCGACTCGCCCTACGTTCGCCTTCGGATTACGCCGGGGTTGTATGGTGGAAAGGGAGGCTTCGGCTCCCAGTTGCGAGCTGCCGGTGGCCGAATGAGCAGCCAGAAGACGGACAACAAGGACAGCTGCCGTGACTTGTCAGGGAGGAGATTGAGTACGATCAAGGAAGCCAAAAAGTCAGTGCTTGTTTCCCCTGATCGATTATGATGTGCTGACTAGCTGTTTAGGATGGCCGAATACCTTGAGTCTGAGCCGTTACGGCAGAAGGCAGCTAAGGAGGCTCAGAAGGCCAAGCTCGAGAAGCTCGAGCGCGAGCTCGGTGTTGTTCCCGGCAAGACAGACATCGCTCAACTCGAGGACACCTCAGTTGTTGCTGGCAAGAAGCATAGGTTCGATGATACCGAGTACCTCAAGCAGTCAGAAGAGATCGTAGACGGTGTGAAGAGTGCTGTAGTGGCTGGCTTGCTGAAGAAGAGAAAGAAGACAAAGGCATCGAGCGGTGAGGAGAAGATCACCCCCGCAGCCACTACGTCGGCGGAGGGCACGTTGGCGAAGGCTGCACAAGCTGTGGTGGAGTCTGTCGTCGCCGCTCCAGCTGCTGCCGTTGCTGGTGCGGCAACAGGCATTGTAGCGAGCGCTTGAGCTATATACATTCACATGTAATCTTATGTATACTATCGGTACAAATTGCACGCACAAACAAGAATGCAGTATGCAAGGATGCAAGCTTAATCGTCGAACCTTCCCGGCAACACCAGCGGTGCTACGAGGGTCCATACGTAGATCAGGTATGAGATCCAAGATGAGACGATACGCATCCACATGGCAGTCTCCGACCTGCCGATGTACACAGGGTTCTCGCCCTCACCAGAATCATGCACGACGTTCCTGTGTCACAGGTTAGACGCGCAAGAGACCTCAAGGAGGTGAACGTACCAATCGGTCAACAGCATGGCCACATACATGGCACCCATGACGAAGATGACATGGAACCAGGAGTACTGCCAGGAGAGTCAGAGTAAGGCCACTTCAAAGTTGAACAGCACGCACATTGTACTTAGTGCTGCTTCGCTCGTCATCTCTGTCCTCGCCAGTTGGCTCCTCATCCTCCAGGTCATCGTCATCTTCTTCATCCAGTGCCGAGGCCGGGATGGAACCAGCCTCCACGGCGGCGAGAAGAGCCTGATAGCGAGGCGTGTCCCTGCGACTCGGCTGGGACGTTAGGACATGCTGACTATCGCTTGTTGGCACGGTGGAATAGCCGTCCATCGTGTCGTAGCCCTTCTTGCCCTTTCCAACCAGAGCTTTGCTCTGGGTTGCAGCTCTCGAGGTGGAGTAAGCAATGGCCAAGAAGGTAAAGATAGCGCCAATGATAACAGTGGTTGTGCGCGTCGTTGCTGCTCCACCACCCCAAGGGTTGCAGGCTCCATCGTCGTGGTTTCCGACCGCGGAAGTGACCAAGTATGTGCAATACGCGGCTATCATTGCGGATTGTGCCAAGCCGGATCGGGGATTTGCCTCCTGAACGGCAGGGTGAATGCTCAGGATGGTTATAATAACCATCAACGCCAGGTTGAAAGAGATGAAGAATCGATTGAGGGTGCAACCAGAGCTGGCGAAGAACGCATACATGACTCCTGTCAGAGCAATGGCCGCTGAATAGAGGCCTGCCGTAGAGCCAACGAGGATGAATTGCCACAGATTAGAGTCCGAAGCTTCCCATTTCTCCAAACACATTTCGGACCAGTTGTGGGCAAAATCGACCAGGAGAACCAATCCGATGATGATGAAGATGCTCGCACCGATCATGGCGACGTAGTTGCCCCAGAACATGAAGAACTCGTTCGGGATGAAGAAGGAGGCGACAATCAGAGAGATCCAAAGGAAGACCTTGGGGCCCCAGAACCTGAGCTAATCAGCGCAAGTTTCTGCTCCGGCGAAGGAGCCACGTACCCATTCTGAACGGCAGAACGCTTGTCTCTGGTATTGTTGACCCCAATGAGCAGAGCGCCGAGAATGAAGTGGAACAGTGACAGAGCGAAGCATATGCGATGCACCTGTAGGTGGGATGAGTGCGTATATCTCGCCAGCTCTGCATTAGACACTCACAGCCAGAACGCCGTAGCATTTACCCTCTGTGCATTCCATCTTGATGTAATCATAGCTCCATTTCTCGATCAGCCGGATCATGAATGGCGTCTTCATAAGCCAAGCCAGCATGGAATTGAGACAGAAGATAATCTATGGAACTTGTTTAGCACCAATTCTATTGTGTCACGCAAGACTACTGACGGCAAAGCCAACGCGCGTGGCGATGGACGAGTTGCAGTTGCAAGACTTGCAGAACATAGATGCCGCTGTCGACGTGCAACAGAACGCGACACCAGCCAGGGCCGAGGTGGCAATAGTGCTCAGCGGCCCCACAAGGGGGATTATTGAAAGTGCTGCACCCATGGATGCGAGGATGCTGGACAGGAGACAGTCGTAACCAGCAGCAAGAGCGCACGTCAGGGTGCGGGTCAATTCGGCGTTGGTGTGCTGCGGGCACAGCCACTCGCGTATTGGTTACCGATCACATGCAGGCACGCGACGAAAGGGCGCCGCCAGCTACAAAGAAGAAGGTTAGCGTCTTCCATGTGCGCTTTGTCGATCCAGAGCTCCGCCCAGTGCACTTTCTCGTCTTCCAGACCACCACGCCCTCTGAAAAACTGGTTCACCGAACATTTACAGGACTAAAGTGCGCCAAACCTTGCGCATACATAACCAGTCGAGCAGGAAAGTCAGCTACGCGAGCCTTGCACGTTGCTATTGCAACTTCGCCAAGGCGCCGCCGATGTGAGGGGTGCACGATTTGGCCCTAAGTCCCATTCTGATAATGGATGCTTCATCACTTTCCCCGCGATCATGCCTCCCTGGGACACAGCCAGTTCTAGACATACGCCGAACTCCGGGACATGGGCCCTCTCCGCTCACGTCTCGCTCCTCGTCACAGACACTCGTAACAATGCCCATCTGGAACACCCCCGCGCTCGACTGTCTTGTCTCTCCTCGCTCGCGTCTCGCTCCTCATCACAGATACTCCCAGTTTGGCCCCATCTCACACCCGCCCAACTGCCAGTGTCTTGTCTCTCCTCATATACACAGCCTCCATGCGGCCCTACCTTCTCTGGCGCGCACACCGTCCTGCATGCGCGCTCATTTGTGCGCCCACGAGTGCTGCTCCGCCCTCGGTATGGGCTGCCCCGACTGCGCAGGGGCAGCGGGCTTGGAGGGCAGGACTTTGGGGTCGATGTTGGTACGGACGAAGCTGAGGGTGTGGAACGCGGAGAAGGCGGCGAAGGGGATGACTCGGAGTCACGCTAGGGGGCGGTGGAGCGAGTCAGTGTGCAGCGAGGGACGACGGGGACGGACGACAGCGCAGACGCGGGGAGGGGCGCGTCACGTACCGCCAAACAAGTCATCCGTCTCACCATCACCTGCGTTCCTTACCAGAGGGCGGCCAGGTTTCAGACATGGCGATCCGTCTCTGCGGTCAGAGGGAGAGACACGCCTATATGCCCAACGGTCCTTGTTTCGCTCGCCCAGGACTCTGCGACAGAAGCACTCTGCGTACCTGCCAGACAACTTGACTCGGCGACAAGGCAGTCTGAAGTGCATACCCCTAGCTCCGCGACCTGAACGCTCTGAGACATGAACGCTCTGGGACATGAGCTCTCTGCGACACCAGCGCTCTGCGATCATGTCTCCCTGGGACACAGTCAGTTCCAGACATGCGCCGAACTCCGGGACATGGGCCGTCTCTGCTCAGGTCTCTCTCCTCTCAGCGGTTTCGTGGCCACTCTCACCAATGGCCCAACTGCAACACACCCGCGGCGGACTGTCTTGTCTCTCCTCGCTCACGTCTCACTGCTCTCACAGACACACCCAGCGGTGACCATCTGCAAGACGACCGCGTCTGTGCCCGAGACTGTCTTGTCTCTCCTCGCTCATGTCTCGCTGCTCATCACAGACACGGCCAGCGATGCCCCATCTCACACCTGCCCACCTGCCAATGTCTTGTCTCTCCCCTCTCCCTGCTCACGTTTCACTCTTCTCACAGACACTCCCAGCCATGGTCATCTGCAAGACAACCGTACCCGCGCCCGACTGTCTTGTACTCTCCATCCGCAGCCGCATTGCCCTTATTTATCTGCAATATCTACTGACACTGCCCTTCTCATCCGCTTTCAGTATCTTATGCCCTGTGCATTCGGCACATTCTCGCAGCCCGCTCGCTGCGCGGTATCCTGGTCGAGTTATCAAATCGCACTCATACCGCACACGGTATCTCACGACAAATATGAACTTGTCTCTGTTCTAATAGCAGATGACGTAGAAGATGATACGATCATATATTCAGTATGGCAACAAGACCTGAAAAGGAGGTGCAAATATCCGACAGCAAATGCGCGCCGTGCAGATAATCATTCGGCAGCATAACTGAATCACGCGGGGTAGAGGAATGGGCCAAGGGATGGAGCGAAGTTTGCAAGCGGAATGGGTGTGGACGAGGATCCGTCGGCGTGGTCTGTTTATGGCCAGGTCATGCTCTGAAATCTCATTATACGCGTGGCCGGTGGAGACATGGCAACACATGCGACCACCAATGTTCGAGGGACCGCGATGGGCGGCGCAGCGCAGACGAAGCCAGTGGTGAGGCTTTCGGTCATTTGCCAAGATGTAGCATATGGTCGTGGAAGGCCGCTGTCTACCACAAAGGAAGCGCTCGTGCGCAATGATCGACCGCCTCGAGTGCCATGTGGGCACGTCCAGAGCCCTCACTCGTGGCTGCCCGTCGACGTCTGCTCACGAATACACCCTGACGCGTGCCTCATTATGGCTTGGCTCACTCGGGCCCCGCCTATCCGCTGACGGCACCGTTATCGGGATTCTTGTAAGCTCAGGTACTGCGACTGCGGTAAAGTATGAGCCGGTATCGAGGGTTCACCGGTGGGCTTCAGTTAGTCATTCGTTTCCTCACGAGGTGATAAGCATTCTTGGCCTGCGAGTCGTGCCGGAACACAAGGAAAGACCATAATGACGCAACGGACATGCGGACAAGCATATTTTTAAAAATAGTTACGACGGCGACTATTACGAATCAGACTGCCGTGAGCTTGGGTCCAAAGTTTCTGCCGTGGAGATATCCCAAAGCCGTAGGAAGCGTCCCAGCAAGTTTTGTGATGAGATGACGGGACAAATTTGGTAATACATGATGGTGTGTGACGGTGTGCATGCACTTGTCCCAGTCGCTGGGGCGGCAGATCAACTTTGTACTGGCGCCGAACCATCTAACGGAAGGTATGCTGTGATTTGCAATGGATGGCGGGTTGATTTGTCGCCCGAGGGCGCCGATGCCCAGACATATCTTCGAAGGACTGTGCAAAGTATTCCGTCCGCAGACGGGCGAGCGAGGCGCACGAGCTCAAACAGAGCACGCGGAAGGAGAGGCGCCCGATCGCGCGGGGGATTTGATGAGATTGAGTTGGGACAGGCACCCGTCCGCGGCACAAACGTGCGCTTGAAATAGCGCATCGCGGTGGGCCCGGCCCAGCGGCGCAAGTCGTGCGACCAGGCTGGAAGGCTTGGCAAACGCAATTGAAATCAAATTGCATTGAGCTAGGAAGCGCATGGTGTATCGTAAAATGTCTTGGCAGGCCTGCACGGCTTGCGCGTCGGCGTTACTTGTACATGTTCCGGAGAGGCGTTGCAGCGATGCCAAGTACTTCAACTGAATTATTTGCTTCTTGGCCGGTGGCACGTAAAAGGACCGGTTAACCATACCCGATTATTTGCGGTTCGGGCATGTATGGAGCCCGGCTGAAGACTCAAACGGGGATGGCGCTGTGAGCACCGCGAGAGCAGGAATGAGACGCGCGGATTGACTGTCTAGGATACATCATCTGGGACATCCGAAATAAGATTGTTCCCTGAACGGACAGAATAGAAGTGGGGAATGTGTCGATGAGTCTATGGTCAGCAAAGGGGCAGAGGAGAGGGCAGAGGCGCGATCGGGAATGGATGGTGGCTGCGGGTGTGGACGACTCAGCGGACCACAAGGGACGGCGGTTGCGCGTCTCGGCAGTTTGGTTGTGGGAGGGCGGCGAGGGGGTCCAAGGGTCCGGGCTCGGAGGTTGATCACGAACGTGGCCAGCGATTCCCGTCCTGATTGGCCAGTGGGAAGGGGACACGCATACCGGCCATGTGGAACCCATCCGTGCCTTTGCATCAGCTCTCTGGTTGAGCTGAGCAAGCGCCGGGCCCACATGGTTTTCACATGCCTCCTGCAGGAAGGCCAAGCCTGTCCGACCCGCACATCCGACCCGCAAGTTTTCCAGTGTCGACTTGCTCCATCTTAGACTGGCAGAGATGCCAAGACTTCCAGGTGAGGCGTCGAGAGGCCGGAGTGGGCGACGGCGTCCCGGGTCGCTGAACAATACTTAAACCAGCTGCCTTGACCGCCCTGACCGTTCTTTTCCCCCATCGGCCCTCTCCGACAACTGCGTCTTCTGAGTTTCCTTCATTTTCATTCATTCAAAATGTCCAAGGAAGCTGAGGTCGCCAAGCTCGAGGAGATTCAGCATCTCAGCAACCTCGATCTCCGTCGTCGTGCTGCTCTCGCAGAGGTTGATAATGCCAAGTTCTCCTTCTTCCACGTCAAGACCGTTCTCGTCGCCGGTGTCGGCTTCTTCACCGGTGAGCGCTTATCAAGCCCCTTTCGTTTCTCGGCGGCTCTTCTGACGCACGTCTGTTAAGATGCCTACGACATCTTTGCCATCTCCATTGCCGCCACCATGCTGGGTTACGTCTATAACGGCGGCGGAGCCCTGACCGTCAACCAGGATCTCGGTGTCAAGGTCGCCACCCCCATCGGCACCTTTGTTGGACAGCTTCTCTTCGGTTGGCTCGCTGATGTCGTTGGCCGTAAGCGCATGTACGGCGTTGAGCTGATCATCAGTACGTTTGTTATCGCCCTTCCAGTCGGCTCAGGGTCTCACCTCCTAATTCAGTCATCGGTGGCACTTTCGCTCAGGCGCTCTGCGGTGCCGGTCCGGCTGTCAACGTCATTGGCGCGCTCATTGTTTGGCGTTTCATTATGGGGGTCGGTATTGGTGGCGATTATCCTCTCAGTGCTGTCATCTCGAGCGAATTCGCAGCGACCCGCATCCGCGGACGCATGATGTGCGCGGTGTATGTGTTTCAACAATTTGATCGCCTCACAGCTTGCTCATTTCTTTTGCATCGCAGCTTCGCGATGCAGGGCTTTGGTAACTTCGCCGCTGCCATCGTTGCAACGATTGTGGTGGTCGCCTACAAGAACCAAATCCTCTCGGATCCCGCGGGCGGCGCATTCCACGTTGACTACTGCTGGCGCCTCCTCATCGGTCTTGGCTGCGTCCCCGGTGTCATCGCACTCTACTTCCGTCTCACCATCCCTGAGACTCCCCGTTACACCATGGATGTCGAGCGTAATGTTCAGCAGGCTACCCAGGATGTCGAGGTCTTCATGACCACTGGCACCTACGAGTATGACCCCGACGCAATTGTCCAGCGCGCTCAGGCTCCCAAGGCCACCCGCCGCGACTTCATCGCCTACTTCTCACAGTGGAAGAATGGCAAGATCCTGCTTGGGACTTCATACTCGTGGTTTGCCCTGGACATCGCTTTCTACGGTCTCGGCCTGAACTCTTCCATCGTGCTGAGCGCCATCGGCTTCGGTTCCTCCACTGCCTCCTCTCCTCAGCAGAAGATCTACGACAACCTCTACAACGTTAGCGTTGGCAGTACGCAACATTCTGCTTGTAGTGAACCATACTGACGCCCTGCCCAGATATGATCCTGGCTGTCGGTGGCCTCATTCCCGGCTACGTAAGTTTATCTTCCCTGAGCGCGTTCGGGAGACATGCTCACTGTATTCAGTGGGCAACCTTCCTAGTCGTCGATAGCTGGGGGCGCAAGAAAGTGCAGCTCATGGGCTTCACCATGCTAACGATTATAGTAAGTGTAGCTTCATTTCTGTAGCGATTTCAAGGTCCTGATGCTTTCGCGAGTTTGCGAGCATGGGGTTCGGTTACTGGGCGATGCAGACCAGCCAGCCTGCCAAGAGCGCGTTCGTGTTCCTCTACTGCCTGGCCAACTTCTTCCAGAACGTGAGCCCCACTTTTTTTCATTGTCTGAACAATGACTGATGAGTGTTTCTGCAGTTCGGCCCCAACGTGAGCACTGCCGGCCTTCTTCCTGTCGAGGGTTACTAATTGTGTTCTTCGCTAGACCACTACGTTTATCATTCCTGGTGAGGTCTTCCCCACCCGCTACCGCTCCACGGGCCACGGTATCTCTGCTGCGTCTGGTAAGTTTGGCGCCATTGTCTCCCAGGTTGGCTTCGCCTGGCTCCGCAACATTGGTGGCACAAACTACTGGATCGGCCACATCCTCGAGTTGTTCGCCTTTTTCATGCTCACTGGTATTGGCTCGACCCTGCTCCTGCCCGAGACGACCAACCTGACCCTCGAGGAACTTTCGAACGAGAACCAAGAAGGCTTCATCAGGGACGTTGCTCCTGTTGTTGTCGAGGACGGTATCATCCTCCAGCCGTCCCGCTCCAAGATCAACGGCGAGCCCAAGGAGACCGTGTAAATTCACACGTCCTGTCTCTTTCTTGCTAGGTTTCTTCACGTCTAATGGTCTCTAGTGTGGTGGAGTCATGCCCCCTTCAACGAGCTGTTCATTAATGCCGCAGGATGTCGTATTAACGATGTTCCGTGATAATAGATTGTATGCAAACTGTCGGCAGTGTGCTGCGACCGGTGACGAAAGTGCGTATGCGAGGTACAGTATAGGAAGCAACTCTGCCCCCAGAACGGCACTGCTCTGAAAGTCAATGGAAGGCTGTCACTCTCAGGAATGGCGGCGATGGCAAGCAGATAGGCGCGTATATACAGGCGCTTGTGGGTGTGTGACCACACGAGTGACGCTAGTGGCTCCCGTGGAATTCTCCCGGATCCTGTTCGGGGTGGGGCATCCCTGGCCAACGAAAAGTTGGTACAGGTCTTTCAAAATTATAATATTTCCTAATCCGGTCTATGCTTCCGTTGCTTACACAGCGCGGCTCTGCTCCCGCTGCTGTGCTCCCGCCGCGTGACGCGCGCCACCGCACTACGCACTGTTGTAGGGATGCTATGCATGCCGCACGTGGTCTTGTATCAAACACCTTCACGTGCTTCGTCGCCCGTTCGTCTCCCTTGATTGATATGCTTTAAAAACACCTGTCTAACACCAGTACCGCATTATCTATCCAAGATGCTACAGTTTTGGAACATGCACGGACGGCAGCTTGCGCGCCACCGCACTACGCCACCACACGCACTGTTGTATGCTATGCATCATGTGCCGCACGTGGTCTTGTATCAAACACCTTCACGTGCTTCGTCGCTGCCGTTCGTCTCCCTTGATTGATATGCTTTAAAAACACCTGTCTAACACCAGTACCGCATTATCTATCCAAGATGCTACAGTTTTGGAACATGCACGGACGGCACCTTGCGCTTACTGTCTCGAAAGGACCTCCGCCTGTGGTACACGTATCGTCTGCTGGGACAAACCGTTTACTAAAGGGACTGCTGCAATGTCGATTCGACGGGCCCATGTCCACAAGAACACAGAGAAAGCATGCGTGCGTGTGGGTCTATTTACGTGTCAGGGAACAGGTACTCATAGCACGCGAAGATGCGCAGCCTGTTGTATGTGCGCTGGACGTGGATCTCGGTGTTCTCATTACTCCTCCTGGTTTCATTTCTGTCCTCGGGCACTCCGCTGGGAGGTTGCCGATGAAGGTCCTCGATGAGCTGTACAGCTTCACGCGTTGCTTCTCTTCTCTGCATGCGATGGGCCTATCTGGATTCCGAATACACCCCGAGTTCCTGCTTTTACGGAGTTCGCCGCGGGCCGTCTTGGACGCATTCACGCACTTTACGAAATCGGCACTGCGGTCAATCGCATCCACGTGCGATGTCACCGTCTCTCACGCATGGTCGACCCGGTTAATACGAGACAAGTTGCTTGAAGTTTCGCGTACGCGCGAGTTCATATTCGTGTTCAAGGCTCTCAGTAGGAGCCGACACTACAATGGCTTCGGTCGTGTCACGTCCATGCGCATCGCAAGGCCACGTGTGGCCTCACTTGGATCCATTCCCGATATCGACGCTGACGCGATTTTTCCGCCCTCCGTCAATAAAGAAATGGAGCTTGACATTATCCGGCAATTCCAGCACGTCGCTTCCATGGCAAATCGAAAGCCTTGTGTGTGCGCTTGTTGCGGAGAAGCGGTTTTGGCGCTCGACGTGCTTACGGTGAAGACGGCGGGCTTAGATTTCAGCTTGCTTGCAAACGATTCGATACCGATTGAGCTGCAACCGGCTTCTTACAACTTTCATGCCTATGACCGCGCCATTCTTCATCCACGTGGTCTGCTCGATTCTATGTCAAAAGGCGAACACATTCTGCTTTGCACGACATGTCATCGCTCTTGGGCGACAGAACGCACGATGCCGTCTTTGGCGCTTGCAAATTTCTTTTACTACGCGAAGGAACACGTGCCTCTCCATGTGAGGGATGCATTCAGAAAGGCAAGCGTGATCGACCGACGATTGGTATCTCGCTGTTCGGCAAGCAAGATATGTTTTCGTTATATGGACAACCCGGAGAGCAAGGTATACAGACGCGGAATCGAAGGAGCACAGAAATACAGCCGAGGAAATGTCATCGTCATGCCCCAGGAGGTCGCGCAGCTTCATCACGTGCTCCCACCGGATCTAAGTGATATCAAGGATGCATTTGTTGCTGTATTTGCTGGTCGCCAAGCGCCTACTGCTGAAGTTCTGCGACACGTGGAGCCGGTGATGGCTTCTGCTTCGAGGGTAAAGACGATTCTGCAGTTCCTTCTGCAGCGAAATCCTGCCTATACGGTTATTACGGACGACTTTCCCAATCCCACCCAGTTCTCTCAAGTGAACATGGATGCCCTTTTCCGTGGCTCAAGTGAGGAAGTTGTACTTCCTTGTATAACCATCGGGCACGTGCAAGCCAGCAGAGCGGAGTCGAGCACGGAGAGTGACGTTGCGGGACGAAACGAATACGACGGCGCGGACGTGCCCGCCAGTGATTTTCTCATCGAGGCGTGCGGGTACGTGACGGGAGAGCGCTCCTCCGCCAATTATTCAACAATGAAGGCGGCAGCTTTGGCACACTGTTTGCAAGGATCGAACAAGTTTTTGCTTTCGAGATCGGGAAGTCGAGCCGTTTCCGACATTCGCAATCGCTACACACTCACGTGGATGTTTCCCCACCTGGACCCCTTCGGACTAGGCGGATTTGATGATCCTAGACGCACCAAGAGAGTCTCCATGGCCTGGCAGCTGAAGCATCTGTTACGACTTGCGGACGGAGACTTCCAGCGAGATCCCACCTTCGCCTATGTGTTCCACAGCATTCTGAACAAGAGGCAGGCGCTACGGGACGTGTATTTCCGGTTGTCGGAAGGCTCGCACGCCAGGATTGTCGAAGACATCAAACGCGTGCCTCTGGACGTGTTCCATAACCTTGCCAAGCGACTGGAAACAGACGGCTCCGCCCGTCCTGCCACGGAGAACGAAGCGTGCGCCATGCGTGTTCTCAACAAGATACACATGCTGAGGAAAGACGTCCCTGGAAGCGACACGTACAAGCGATCGCGTAGAAACGAGATCAGAAGCCTCATTCAGGTGCTCGGCAGTCCGGCTTTCTTCATGACAATCACGCCGAGCGATATCAATGGGCTCCTTTGTCAAGCTGCAATATCGATGGCATCTGGACCCGATAATGTTTATTCCGAGTTCTCGCGCGTCTCCCGCTTCAAGCGCGCGATGCTGGTCGCCGAGAATCCGGGAATCGCTGCTCAAGTCTTCCACTCTATCATGGTGCTTTTACGTGACGTCATCTTGAAGTTCAAGCGTGGAGTGGGCCTATTCGGCACGTGCTCCGGTTTCTTTGGTATGGTGGAGGCGCAAGGTCGTGGCACACTGCATTGCCACATGCTTGTCTGGATTGCCGGAAATCCCTCTCCTTCCGTGCTGCGACAGCGTATAGTTGAGGACGACCAATTTAAGGCACGAATGTTCACGTGGCTTGAGAAGATGATCAGCTGCGAGTTTCCTGGTCAGACGGCCGTGACTGTGGAGGCGAATGGTGCTCTTCCAATGCCTCGCTTGGCCCGAGATGCTATAGACCCCCGAAGTACGCCTGGACCTCAAGTTCGAGATTATAGACACGTGGCGGAATTCTGGGATGCCTTTCGGCTTCACGTGTCCGCTTTGGTGGAACGCTGCAACTGGCACGAACACAAGATGACGTGCTGGAAACACCTGAAACGAGGCGAAGAACCCAGCGACGAAAAGTGCCGAATGCGAATAGACGGCAGCACGCGCTCCTGTACAGATATCGATCCTGAAACTGGCTCCATTCGATTGAGACGGTTGCACCCGCGCATCAATGAATACAACCCGGTCATTATGTTCCTTCTGAAATGCAACATGGATATTCAGTACGTCGGATCAGGAGAAGAAGCGAAGGCAGCGCTATTCTACATTACGGACTACATCACAAAGCCCACTCTGCGAGCGCACGTGGGCATTTCCGCCTTGGCATTCGCGATACAGAAGAACAATGAGAAGTACGAGACTGCGGACACCGATATGTCTGCTGAGGAGGCAAGGAGCCTAGTAAACAAGATGGTGAACCAAATGATGTCGCGCCAAGAGGTTTCTCATCAGCAAATCATGAGTTACTACGTGGGAGAAGGGGACTGCTACACGTCTCACAAATTTCGGTGCTTAACGTGGGGTTCCTTCGATCGATACGTGTCCTTGGACGCATTGGGTGCTAGGGGACGTGTTCTGTCAAATTCGTTCAATGCCTACGATGGCGAAGAAGAAACAACGGACGCCTCTTTGGAGAGCGAAGTCACGCTGAATATCACCGGCTGCGATATCAGCGCATCCAGCCAAGTCCATGATTACGTGTTCCGGCCAAAAGACCCAAGCATTGACTCACTTTGCCTCTACGACTTCGTTGCGTGCACCGAAAAGTGTAGCATCGGGAAACACAGCAATGAGGCCGCGGACGACTTCTTCTCCTCCCAAAGTTCGGCGGGTCCCAGTCAAAGTGAACTCGTCGACTGCGCGACCAACCTGTTGCCCGGACACCCACAGTTCCGTACATCTCGATTGCGCAACGTGAAAGAGCCGCGTGTGACTGTCATCGTAGGACCGACCTTGCCGCGACGTGATCGGAGTGAAGAAGAGAAGGAGCAATGGTGCCGCGCCATGTTACTTTTGTTCAAGCCTTGGCGCTCAGACAGTGACATCATCGAAAGTCACCCCACGTGGAGCTCTGCGTGGAATGGATTTCCCTTCCAGGACGCGCATCGTCGCATTATGGTCAATATGGACCTGCTGCACCAGTGTAAGGATGCGAGAAACAACCATTTGAAGACCCGCCTCCGCGGAGTGACCGCATCGTGTGATGTTCAGGGACCCAGCATGGAAGATCTGGAAGATGCGGTTCTGCTGGATGATCGACTACAAGACGAAGCAGGCGCGGAACACGAGTTCGAGAACGTGCAGCCGTTCGATGGCGCGGAAGCTGCTCAAGAATTGCCAGACGTGGTTGAGATGTCAAGCAACGCCACGAACTCGATTCAATGGTTCGATCGTTTGAATCTTGTGCAGGACGAACCGGTGGCGAACCAAGTCGATCGCGATTCGGATGATCCTTGTATGCGAGTGGAGAATTTCTGCAACGGAGAAGCGCCTTTCCTAAAGGCGCTCTCTAAAGAGATGAAAGACTGGAAGAAGGACAAACGGCCGCAGAAGCGTGACAACGGTCTAATCTCCGCAATACGTGATGATTCAGCGCAGTTTGAAATCGCATCTGTTGCGGATGGTGGAACGACATACGCTTCATCTTTAACGAACTTGGAGCACGTGTGGAAAAAGTTGGTTGATCAAAACAATCTGCAGTCAAATCCGGAGCAACAACGCGCTGTACGGCGCGTGTTCGATCACGCCACCACCTGTGAATCCAAACAGCTGCTATTGTACATTGGTGGGCCTGGCGGGACGGGCAAGAGCCACGTGATAAACTGCATTGTCAGCATGTTTGCTGCTTTGGACATGTCGGACTCGCTGCTTCTGAGCACCCCTACTGGAGCGGCAGCTATCGTGATCAACGGCTACACTATTCACGCCCTCACCCTTCTCCCGCAAAGGAAAAAAGGGCGCGTCAACATGCCTCTCCTTGACTCCATTTGGAACGGCGTCACGTACCTCGTGCTTGATGAAATATCGATGGTCTCCGCGCTCTTTCTCAGCGAGATAGCGTGCCAAATGTCGCTTACTAAGGGACCGACATTGGAAGCGCCGTTTGGAGGTGTAAACATGATATTCACCGGAGACTTTGGGCAGCTTACACCCTTCGCCGCCACACCGCTCTTCAATTCGCGCCTAATATCGGACCTACCTCAATGGATCGCTCAGCACGTGGACGGACAATCGGCGCTTCATGGCGCCTATCTATGGCGACAACTGCAAGACGTTGTTATTCTTCGAAAGATGGAAAGATTTTCGAGTGACGAACGATGGGGCAACTTGCTGAATCGAGTACGCAAGGGCATTGCTTGGACCGCCAGACACCCTCTTACTGAAGAACAACAAGGCAGCGGTGCGAATTATCCCGATCCCGACTACGACGTACTGATGTCTCGAGTACTTGCGGTATTGCAAGGGCTACAGCCGCACAATGCGACATTGTTCAAGGACGCACCAGTCATCGTGGCAACCCGCTCACTTCGTGATGCAATCAATGTTATCATGGCAACGCAACACGCGGCTCGTCTCGGTGAAGAATACGTGGAGTATCACGCTAAGGATCTTTACCAAGGTCGACCACTCCACGACGGCCTTCAGCGTGCCATCTGGCTCGTTGGATCTTCTACATCACAGGATGCGCTCGGTCGTCTGCCATTGTTTCGCGGCATGAAGGCGATGATCACAGAAAACATAGCCATATGCAAGAAGATCGTGAACGGCGCAATCGGAATCATCAAAGGTATTCGGTACGAGGTTGGTCCAAATGGTGAGCGATTTGCGAAGGGGGTCTTCCTGCACGTACCGAACTGTGGTGCCCGGCATGAAGGATTGCCAAAAGACGTGGTCTACATCGAACCGGTGAAAAGAAGCTTCAAATACACGTCCCGCGATGGAATCTCGTACACCATCAGCAGATCTCAACTACCCCTGCTACCTGCTTATTCTTACACGGACTATCGCAGTCAGGGTCGCTCTCTCACCAAAGCAATCGTCGATCTCGAAGGCTGCTCTTCTATTCAAAGCACGTACGTGATGCTGTCCCGCGTGAAGACGCTGAATGGCCTCGCGGTATTGCGATATTTCCCCGCTACGCGCATCTACAGGCGACTGCTTCCCGATGTTAGCTCAGAACTGTCACGCTTGGAATCTCTTGATCCTGCTTGGTCGTCTTAGTCACCATGTATCGCTATATCTCGTTCAGCCGCTTTTCCTGTAGCAAGACCACGCAAGCCCCTTGAGTGCTACAGCAAGCCACAGCGGTGTGAACGGTATTCGGTGGCTTGTTCGAACAATGCAGTGCTCTGACGTGGTCACCTGTGGGCTGGTGCTATCCGAGACAATCTGGTTGACGCTGGCTGCTTAGCGTAGTTCCTTCGTCAGCGCACTACATATCGTACTGTAGCCTGAGGCATTAAGGTCGATGCCGAGACTTAAGGATCGACATCCTCGCCACAGCTGTGCTCTTGTTAAGCCATTTCTCGCGGATAAATAGGTGCGCAGAAAGCTCTTATCTATCTACATTTTACTGATATGCCTCCTGCTAGAAAGCCCCCCGCCAGGGTGATCGATGACGATGAGAGGCTTCATCGTAGGCAGAGGTACGTGCTGTACAGTTCCTTTT
This sequence comes from Calocera viscosa TUFC12733, assembly GCA_001630345.1. Classification (NCBI taxonomy): domain Eukaryota; kingdom Fungi; phylum Basidiomycota; class Dacrymycetes; order Dacrymycetales; family Dacrymycetaceae; genus Calocera; species Calocera viscosa. Next base: position 75,703 of record KV417328.1, read on the forward strand.
GCCACACGTGCTGATTGTAGCAGATCCAAAGTCGACATTGAAGAAGAGGCTAGGCCCGACGACACGTCAGAGCATAGGTGAGACATTGCTCCAGTGATGCCATTCTCTCGCTTTCATCGTAGCTGACCCGCTCCGAAGCGATAGTTGTGTCACCCCGGAAGGAGGTGCGGAAGAGACATTAAAGAACGGTCATGCCCATTCGCCTATCGACGCCCAGCCGGATCCTCTGCAGGTGGCCCTTTTCACTCTTCCGGACGACGTGGTTGCGTGGGTGCGTTGAAAACCCACAGGTGCACCGTATTGACTCGAAGATCAGACGTATCGCGGCCGCTCGAGAATACAAGGATGCCACAAGAGGAGTGTATTACGTCACGCACGTGCCCGACTCCCTCAAATTTGGCACGGAGTACTCCTACGACATGAGTAACTTTCTCGTCAGACCAGACAATCACGCTGCCGTTGTCTGGATCATCGGTCGCGTTGTCAGCGCGCACTTTAAGGAAGAGGACGGCACATGGCCCGCGCAACCCTACATAAGCTTTTCTCCGGTATTAAAGGAGGACCTACGTGCAGCGACGCGGCTGTCCAATATCTACTCCAAGCCGAGACAAGGTGCGCAGTATCGTTTACTCAACACTTCTGCATGGCTGAACAATGCAACAGACACTGAACTGAATCCTTTCGGCACAATCTATGCCGGTCGCTTTCAAAAGAAGTACAATTCTGAAAAACCGGTCAGTGAGCTGTCACGTGCCGCGCTCGTGTCTAACCAGCTCTAGGCCGCGGAATTTCAGTCGATTTACGATGCAACCTGTACTATGCAGAAGAAGAAAGACAGAAAGCAATACGAGCCTCAAATCAAGCGCAACGACATAGTCCTTGTCGAGGTATGTGTGAAGAAGCGCTTCGAAGCTGACACGCAAGACACGGAGAAGAAGGATCGACCACACAAAATCACATTCCAATTGGAAGCAATCAACATGCTGTACGTAGCTCCCAAAGTAGATGAGGAAGATGGCGTCGATTACGGCTTCTGAACCAATTTGTTTCATACTGCGTGCTGTATATCATGTGCATTGGACCGAAATAAGAGCTAGGCAGGTGCATAGACAGGGACGAGTGTGCGGATCAAATTGGAACCGCCTCCATTACTTCCTTGACCACGTCTTCTCCTTTCTCAATCACCACCTCGATTGCTTCCTCCTCTCCATCGACACGTGGCGCACCGTCCATGCACAGCAAACTGGTATCAGTTGAGGATACATCGGATCCGTCTGCCGGTCCCTTAACAACCCTGATGAGCACGTGCCTCGACCGCTGCGGCATCTGCTTACCTCGCGATCCTGCTTCACCAAATGTTCGCACTCCTTTCTTTCCTCGTCAGCCGCGCCGCTCAAATACGTGGCGACAGAGCGCCGGGTGTTTTTCGGGTCCTTGCTGACGCTCAGCATGGTCGGGCATCCAAGACGCTTGAGGGGCTTCGCAGTGACGACAGCATCCTCGACTATGACGATGCTGTGCAACACTAAGCACGTATCATGTACAATGCTGTGTGAAACACATACCGCAGAGAGAGCACTTCCACCCAGAGATATTGCTCGATGGCCAACACAGCATATTTTCCCGTCTGCAGCGTCACCGCGAGGTCGTTTAATTGCGTGGACAGCATTACGGGGATGCAGTGGACACCGTCACTTATGATTATACTGGCACGTACATTAGCGACGTGATGGCGGCGGAAAACAGGGTGCATACCGATATTGTAACTCCTCCTGCACGGCAACCTTCTCTACCCCAAGCACCTGTACGTGCTTGCCAGGGAGAGAAACATTGTCGAGCAGCGCAGCGCACGTTCCTTTGATGAGCGTGACAGCCATATTGTCGTTTCGCGGGGATTGATGGGTACGGACGTGAGAGACTGAAGGTACAAGGTGGTGGCTAGACACGAAGAGGCGCCTCAACCCAGACCGCCACTGCAGTGCTAGGTGTCACCCGGGTAAACAGATCACGTAAGCAGAGCACGTGCCTCATACATCCGCTTACGTCGGCGGCTGGTTGGCCAAGCACGGGAGCGACGCATCCGATTGCGGATCAATCAGTGGCTTTCATCTCGAGCCGTAATCGCAGGGCTGCACGTGCCAGTCTCTCTCCATGTCCAGCCATCTGGTCGCGCCATTCCGGTGCTATAACAGAGCTGTGTGGAAAGCGATGACCATTGTGTACAATACAACAACACCCTCCTAATGGCATCGGAAAACATGGCCCTCCGTGTTGAGAACGAATCAGACGCGGTGTGCCCTGCATATCTCGCGCACGGGTGCACGTCATTCACTATGCGCAGTCCAGAACCTCGGGTCTCGTGAAATACGAGATTGTCGAGACTATTGTTATTCGGCCTTCCAACTACGTGGTTCCCAAGGTAAGTATAGTACCTTTCGTCATCTTGCCGGGCCAAAATGACCTGTTTCACTTGAAGCGGCGCTTCAAGTATGCCAGTATCTCACTCTCTGCTCTCCACGTGCCTCTGCACGGCACCCCGACTCTGGTGTCCATCCTGATTGTCTTTGCTCTGCACAGCAACGGCATCGCCGAAGTATTTGCAATCCCGCTCTATTCTCACGTGCAAGGTCCTTACTCCGACTATATGCTCGAAGTGCACGTCCACCATGATGCCCCGCGCTGCAGAGTCACCCAACAATACCACGTGATTGCTGAATATCGCACGACAAAGTCGTCCGGTCCAGTTTCACCCACAGCGCAAACGCCGAAGATCCGCGAATGGTTGGGAGGAGTCATCGTACTGCGCTGTACCCGCATCGAGAAAACAGACACAAACTCCCTCGATTACGGGAACGTGACAGAAGGCGATCGCGACTTTCTGGTCAGAATTCTCGAAAAGGGTGACCCGACCTCTCCTCTGAATCCCAATTCCTTTCTCAACGTCATATTGCACCGTGCTCCAGATGACTACATGATGTCTAGTTGACTCATTAATGGAGCACGTGAATCCTCGCACACACTGCCGTGGCTGACCTCCCACCACACGATCGAGATTGTCGCTCGCGCACACTGCCTTTCAACACCGCCGTGCCGATCTGCCAGGTACTGGCACCTCATCCAGCATTATAAAAGCCGATTCAACTCTCCAAGCCACGTAGACTTCCATGGCTTCTCACAACCTGTTCGACACCTTTTCTTTCACTCGTCTCGCCCTCATCAGCTCTCGCGGACCTCTCTTCCGCGAACTGGTATCCGACTATTTGACTTCTCGATGGCACGTAAACAACATACTCCTCAAGTTCTTCCATGACTGTATCGCCTTTCGGCGACTCATGCTCCTCTCCGGCGCCCTGATATCTGGTTCTCAGGCGCTTCAATTGCTCCTTCGCGTCACTTATATTGGCTCTGACCTCGACGTGTATGTTCATCGAGAGTATCATGACTTGCTCGAAGCATTCCTGCTCCACGAAGGATATCAGATATTGGATCACGTGCCGCAGATGTACGTGCCGGGAAGGAAGATTTGGCGAGGTACGTGTCGCTCTACTAAACACTTGTGACACTGAGTCACTCCCTATATAAGTCATGTCGTACATGAAAGACGAAAAGAAGGTGCAGCTGATTGTTACCGACGGCGCTCCGCTGGCTTGTATACTTCGCTTCCATTCCAGTCAGTTCACCTGCCAGAGCACGTCAACGCAACGCTGACATCTTCAATAGCATGTGTAATGAACGTCGTCACCGCGTGCTCAATGATCTCCTTGTACCCCCTCGCGACCCTAAACAAGAAGACGTTTGTCTTTCACACGTCCGGCTCGGGTACTCGTCGACGTGCCCTGGCTGCCGTGCAGAAATACGTCGACAGGGGATTTGCGGCCAAGCTTCAAATGCGAAGGAGCGACGCACAGTACGTGCCTCAGGGTGACCGCCGCACCATGGATAGGCACAGCCTCGTGGTTCATTTTCCTGACTGGGCGCGCTTGCGACTCCGCGACAAGCACTTTCGCGCTCTACGAGCCAGTATGTGGCTCACACTGAAGACCGACGAAAATCAGCCCCGTCACTGCTTCAACCACGTGGATCGCTGCAATTCTCCGCTCCCAATTATCCTCGTTCCGCCCGATATGTCTGGCGAGTACAGGGGTGAAGAAGACTTATTTATTCATCACGTGGTGCGCCTCCCGGCAGCACGTAGCAGTGCACAGGAAGTTCATTCCGCTCCCAGCCACCACGTGAATTCTTAATGCTGCTCATACTTGTACACGTAGTAGAAGAATGCCACTAATCCTCGTCCTCATCTTCCTCCGGTGAATCCACCCTCTGCAGTTCATCATCGCTAGTGCGCTCGTAAGGATCCGCAACAATAACGGTGCCATCCACGTCCAGCCGAGCCGCCCCGATGACCGTGACTGACCATTGCGGGTTGTTGTTCCCCTACGTAATCGATGAGTAAAACTGGGTCATCATAGCCGAGAAACCTACGTAGAGAACCTTCGTGCGACACTGAACTGTGAACCACCACGTGGTGCCAATAAGCTCATCCACCGCAGTATCGCACTGCCGCCTCCATCCTGCCTATGATATCACTGAGGTCATTACGTGCTCACTCCCCGATGTAAAAACTCACCCGAGCCGCTTTGTTCGCAGTCATTCCCAACAGCATATCCGCCGCACCGTCGAACGCCAAGATTTTCACCTGTTCCTTCCACGTCTCAGATCCGATCCTCAGATTGAACAGGTAACTAGAGTTCATCAATGGCTGCACTTCACAATGCACGTCTTGACTTACCAAAACCGCTTGTGCTTCGGGTTCTGTGGGTTGTGCGCTGGCATCGGGCATACGTAGCGCTCATTGAGCTTGCGATTGCATCCCGCGTGAGTGCACGCTTGATAAATGCAATCCTTGTTCGCGTGTCGAATAGTGGCTATAACATTCACCGTGTCCACACGTGCGCCTTTCCCAAAATCGCCCTTGCGCACCACGTCGATCGAGAGAGCGAAAGATCGAGGAAGCACGTTTGGGTCCATTACGCTGCCAGCGCTATATCCAGACGACACGTGCTGAAATGGAGGATTGAGTGGCCAACCTTCCCTCCTGACAATATGTTAGAGCTTGTCACACTAGCGGAAAGGTACTAACCATTTCTTCAGCACGTCGAATCCCGGCACGCCTTTGGGATTGAGTAGATAGGACGTCTCCACGAACACGTTCAGGCTTGCCCCACCGTACTTTGTTGTGACCACGTTTTTCAGAGCAATGACATCATTATCCTTGCCAGAAAAGGCTCGCGCTCTTTCTTCCCATATCACAAGTCGGATCACGTAGTTCGTTTTGTCGACCAGCTGCACTTCCCTCCTGTTCCGCTCTGATCCATCCTACGGCAACAGTCAGCACGAAACCGAACAGCATCACGTGCCGCCTGACCTCATCTCTGATGCTTTCATACTTCCCCACGTGAAGAATCACCGCGATAAGGTCCACTCTAGAATCCGGCCCAAGTGCCTGGATATTCTTCACGTTCGTGAATGTCCACACGACACCGGGTATATCTCGATCATCCTGTACTTACGATGAGCGTCTTTCAGTAGCGCCACGTATGGACTTACTGATTCCAGTAATTCATAGCCAGCTCCCGGCTTCAATATCATTTCATTCATGCAGAAGCCGACGTGCTGAAAGGTTGGATTCGTGGCGATAATCTTCACACACCAGAAATACATGAGTTGACCAACTCGCACTTCGCGAACGAACAGATCGATGATTGACGGGTCGAATGTAACCACTCTCATCTTGTTCTGGGCCACGTATCAGACTGGATCGCCACGTCTTTCGTCTACGTACCTCGTCTTTATCCACCACAGACAACTGCAACTTGATGCCGCTCGACTCAGCGCTCTCCCACCTGTTGCGGCCCGAGTGTTCAACGACCCGCACTTTGACAAACCAATCAGGCTCCATTCCAGGACTAAGTACGTCCAGCATCACGTGTCGAAGGTTATCCTCAGCGATCCCAGTTGGATATTCGGTTCTCCGACCAAAGGTTTTCGTGAGGAGGGAATTGACGGTCTGAAACGCAGAAGGCTTGGACGTGCTGGCTCCCGGCACCTTCGACGTACTCTTCTTAGACAAGCCCATAAGAGGGCGCTTTGGCGCGACCGACAGTTTCGACAGCGAGGCAGCGACTTCGCCGGCTCCTTCTTCAGTACGTGTCGCATCGCGTTGCCTCTGCGCGCTGCTTGGTGATCTTGCTTCCCCACGTGCCGCATCGGCTCCCCGTGAAGCACTCGGCGGTATGGAGCCACGTCGAGCATGCGGCGTCGGCGGGATCGAGCCACGTCCAGCATGCGGCGTCGGCGGTATGGAGCCACGTCCAGCATGCGGCGTCGGCGGTATGGAGCCACGTCCAGCATTCGGCGCAGGCGCGATCGAAGGACGTGAAAGATTCGGCGCAGGCCAACCACGTGCCGCACTAGACGGCAGCGCAGCGACAGGAGTCGCGATGCCCGGTCCCTGTGCCATGACCGCCGTTACCAAGATATTGAGAGGAACGGGAACGCCGATCTTCTCCTGCTCGCCGACAGTAGGTACAATGTAGACTCTCGTCAATAGCGTGATCCTGAAGCACGTGTCAGCTGCCTTCGGACGTGTCGTGCATACACTCACCTTCTACCGCTCATCTCGCGCCGCACTACTTCTTTGACTGACAAAAACCCGTTCTCAACCAAGTCCGCCAACACGTGATTCATGTTAGAATCCAGCATGACGAGAAGGCTGTACTGTCCGTCCGATATGTGTAGACTGTCCATTACGTGTCAGTCACAGCGCATACACGTGGCGAGATTGACTTACCGCCATTCTTCTGCCTCAAGCGGGATGCGTCGTATGGCAACACGTTCTTTGCCAATCACTTGAACGACGACATCCACCTTCGTATTCATTCCCTGAAGCAACAGAGCACAACTGCCGGGTTGAAGTTGAGGCGCCATTGCCGTACGTGGTCGAGTGATGAGAGCGATGTTGCCAGCTCAGCGCGCCCAAAAGATGGAAGCACGGCACGTGACTCCTCTCCGACTCATACCCACGTGTTTCTGACTCCGTCATTTTTTATCCCGCTGTACCGCTTACAGGGCGCGCGGCGCCCCTGATCCCTTCCCCACTTGTTTCAGCCCACGTTGTCTCCGCCGGGTGCTGATCGCTTGCGAATGCCGACGATCCCCCGCAAGGAGACGCCATCCGGCCCCAAGGGTACGTCCTGCTCCCACGTATTGCGTCCTGCCTAATCACGTACTGGAACAATGCAGAGTATCTCGATTGGCAGCAGCGTCTGTACGTGTCCCAGACCCCGACCCCGACCCCGTCCACCGGTGGTGACCCGAACGAACCCTCTCCCGCGGACGACCGATCCCCCACTATGGAGCCGCCCGATCCAACGCCACCACGTGTCCCGAAACGTCCAGCCGACGACGTGCAGCGTGACGTGCGCCCTTCCAAGAAGCCTAAGGTGGAGATAGTCGATGATATTGAGATATTGGATAACCGCGGTGCCTCGGTGCGCAAACCCTCACGCTTCTTCACCTCACGTGCTGACCTCCTGTCGCAGAAATCACCTCCTCAAGACGTGAAGGAGGAGCCCGACCTTCCGCCCCTCAACGTACGCTATCGTGATCTCGCGGAAGCGCGACATATCGAAAATCTCATTCGGGGATTCTGCATTCTCGAGCTCGGGGACGTGGCGGAGACGGCGGAGGAACGTGTTCAAGCCCTGGAAGCTAGAGTCACCGAGCTGGAACAGGAGAACGCCACTTTACGCGCATTGCTGGAAGCACAGGGGAACTATGTATGACGTCCACGCGATTCACACTCTCTCATTAAGGTTGACTAGTTACTACATTACGCGATACATGCGCCCGCTTGTACCCATTGAACTGATCACATGACGTATCTTACGTGACGCGGCCCTGGTGGCGGCACGTGCCGCACAGCCCGCGCTGACTGCGCTCTTGGCCAGGTCGCCCCGGAGGGTTTGTCAATGCCATAACGGGCAACTGGGCATGCAAGTAAAAACGGCACAGCCACTAATAGCGATGACGTCGACAGCTTGGCATTCCGTAGCTGCCCGCCTCTCGCCTCCCTCACATGGCCGCACACGAACTACTGCCCCCGCACTTTTCTGCAGATAGTCAAGGGGCAATGGCGCATCCTTCTCTTTCTTCTCCCCTTTCCTCCCCCTCCCCACTTTCCGCCTCTGAAGCATCAATATGAGTCTCGCCCTCCTTCAGAACCTTGGTGACGACGACCTCGTCGACAAGAACACCCTCCGCTCAGGACATTCCACCTATCGCACCGCTCTATCTAATCGCACCGAAACGCCCACAGCAACCACGAACGGAGCACCCGCCGATACTGCCACTAACATCAAGGAGCCCAACGGCGGCAGCCGCTTCCACGAGAGCGAGTCGGTCAGACAAGCTCCCGCTACGCGTGCCCAGGCGCCTGCGGGTTCACCCATCAGTGTCGAGTCTCCCAAAGTGGTCGACTATGTCGCCGCGTCACCACCTCCGCAGGACCCTAAAGCCAACGGAGTAAGCGGCCAAGCGGTTCCGGATGGCAAGGCCTTGACGGCCCACGAGTCGATGGCTCGCAGCGAGGTACCCGCTTCCTTCCACGCAGCACCGGAAGACCGAACCATCCAGCCGGGATCGCATGGAGATACCCAGTCTTTGCGCTCTGCTTCCATCAAGACTGGGTCACCTTCGGAGATCCCTCCTTCCGCTGTGGGCGTCTTTGCGACCGGCGCCGCAACTTCAGGACCGCGCGCCGCACCCGATGCCGACTTGCACTCGCGGGCGACGATCGCAGAGAGCAACGTTGGCGGCGATATCTTGAGGCGTTTGACCAAGCGCGAAGGTACGTAATGGGTGGCAGATGAATGCATCAGGAAGCTGATGGGCGATTTCAGCCAAGGATGCCAAACGCATGTCCAAGATTCTCAAGAGTGAGGCCGTGACCGAACAAAGGTCTTTGGACGTGGCAATCAAGGAGCTTGAGCGGCTCCAGAAAGTGCAGAGAAAGTCAGCTGCCGTGCGTCATTTTCGATCTTGCCAAATATATGCACTGATATGCGTTCAGGCGGAGGCCGAAGCGTTGAGCAGACACACCAAAGCCTCGCGCCAGGAGAACAAGCTTAACCAGGCCTACCTGTCAGCCAAGACCAAGTGGGAACAAGCCGCTGCGTATCTCAAAAGCTGCACCGAATCGCTCGAGCAAAGCCGTGAGCATGCCAGGAATGGGACTGAGTTGCTTCGTGAGAAGACAGCCGAGGTCGATCGACTGAGGGCACAGAAGGCGACTGACGACGTGAGTGTCGGCTCTCGCTCTCCCATACTGTCGCTGACCAGAGCCACTAGCGCGAGCGTCAGGCTAAGCTGGCTGGTCTTTCCAGCCCTGGGCGTTGAGGACGGGTTAATCACACGAAATCTATGCGCGAGTTATGCGCTAAGGATGTGGATGAATCCCCGCAGACCAGAATGCTCTTCTTTCTAACGCCGCTTCACTGGCAAACTTAACGACATGACTTGATGACACCTTATGATAATTTCTCTCGTTCCATACTTGTTAATCGCATAATCGACAGATGTTTATAGTACAATGCTCTGACGACCTCCATGAAGCCCCAGGAAGGCCAACGTCTGGGGAACGATAGACACGAAAACTTGAAGCTGAGAAAACGAGCCATGTTGCCACGACATGAAACTCTGCTCGCCGTAAAGGGCGGCGGCAAAGCGATTAAGGAGGCCTATCAGTCTGATCCAGCGCGCACCAAGAACGGCGTGCGTGCGCGACGTGTCCCAGAGCGAGGTGCACTCAACGAGGGCACACAAGGTGGATGTCAATGCAAGAATTGCAAAGCGCGCCGGGCGCGTTTTGTAGGCTAGGATTGGATCCGTCTGGCTTCTTTTCGGCGCGAGGACTGGGACGCGCCGGCCCGCGCCCAGGGTGACCCTCATCGGCCACAGCGACATGACCACACAGAGTAGCCAACTGCCTGAGCTTGGTTCGCCTCACTACTTCGCATCTCTATATGCGCATGTCTCCGAGGCTTTAGGCGTGCCCGTTGACAAGCATGTCTTCACCTGCATCCTCTTCTGTCTGATGGGAAGAACACATCTGCCGTCTGGCAACCATCTGTTGCTCCGGACCCAGCGCGAGGAGCTCTCGCAACTTCGAGAGATGCTTATATCCGTGAGACATTCCCCAGTCAGCGACACAGCTCACACTGATTAACAGGGTGTAGATGCTATCCAATGTATTCGGATTGACGACGTTGCATCTAAGATGCCGTTCCGACACGAGCCCTGAGTCCTTGCTGTCGGATCTACTCAGTTATTCGGCGTCCGAGGTTGATGGGTCTGGTGGCGCGCCTAATCATGGAAGAAAAGGGAGCATCAGTAACTCTCGAGCCTCCTCAGGTAATGGCCGTCGACTACAAGGATCTCTGTCACGCCCGACAACCGGCAACGCTCGATCTCCTCCGACCAGTCTGATCTCACGTGGGGGAGGCTCTTTTGGCCCACTACCTCAGGCGCTTGTTGTCAGCTCCTTAGGGAGATCTAGCCACGATACTCAGGAATGTTTGTGGAACGTTCTTCGAGCTCGTTCGTGGATCTACAACGGGACGGTCCATCACCTTCCTGACGACTTGCTGGTTATCGCTCTCAACGATATCGGCGACGGCCGAGAGAAACCACATATTATACCCTGCTTAGTGAGTCTGTCCAACCAATGTGCGTGTCCATGCCTTGTCCTGATGCTCGATACATAGCTGGATCAATTCTCCTTCAGCTCATATGTTAACATAGCCGGCAGCAGCGCCCAATTCTCATCTCCGCCAACGTTACCAGCTGTCATTCCCACCCAGGTGAGCACTTCCTATCCAGTGCCATTGCATTTGTCCAACATGAGCAGTATCTCCATCGACTTAAGCAGCATCCACTGCCCTCCATCGATCCGTTCCTTACCAACTATATGAGCAATCTCCTGACTGGCACCACGCAACATCCACTTCTACATGCGCTCCTCGTTGGAAATCGCGCAAGGTCTGCCTTCAAGCACTTCACCGCCGTTTCAACCGCCCTATTCTGTAATGAAGATGGACGCATACAAGCCCAGCACGCTACGCAGGAGGACATCGCCCGGGTGTACGTCCACGTACTTGGTCATCGTGTCAGCATACGCAACGTCGGGGAAGGCGTATTGAGCATCCTGGATCGTACTCTCGCCCCGTTACCGCATGACGAGAGGAAAGAGTGGAAGCCAGGAATGAAGCGGGGCGAAACCGTACCACAGATCATGAGGGATATTTTGGCTATGGTGTAAACCATCAAAACGAGTTGCAGTCTCGTCACAGCAAGCGCCAAATTCGCGTAACAGCGCTCTACTATCGATACCTCCACACGAGATACCGCTGCAAATTGCATACCCAGACCAGGATCACAGTTATCCCACACGGGTTACGAAGTACAGTGACATCGAGACCAATACAAAGGAGAGCCACGGCGACGGATAGCATACCAGGATGCGCTACCGAAAAGACTCAGGCCCTTCGCTCGACGGCAGCAGTTCAAATTCTACTCACCAAGCGAAAAGATGACTTTAGACGATTGTCCGAATTATCGACGCACTTCTCTCTTCCAGTACGCGCTGTTCACGGCAGTTGCTTGCACCATGTCAAAGATGGTATCTCCGACCGCAAGATACTTGTCCACAATACTCCGAGTTGTCGCATCCGATATCAAAAGTGTATCTGGACTGCATCGTGTTAGTTGTGTTCAGAGGGGAAGATCGGAGAGACACATACGAGAAACCGCTTGACCGCTTCACTCCCGCCAGCAAGGTTGATATCAGGACGGCATCCGCCGCGTAGTGAACGAGTCTGCCGAGGACCATGTTGTAACCGCCGCTGCGTTTCGAAGTTGGATGGAAAGGTGCGGAGGGAGAGTTTGGAGTAACAGAGTGACAAGATGCGACAGAGCGCGGGCTGAGCAAGAGTCGAGTTATAGGCAGAGGTGGTTTGAGCCGAGTGGTGAACGTGACCCGTTCGCCGATCCCTGACTACGGGTCATGTACGCGTCTTCTCGGCTGGGCAGTGCCTCCGAGCGGAGGCGAGCGTTGCTTCCTGGCTCTTGCCTATTCCGGTAATCTCTCAGATATAAACGACTGGGCGATAGAGCTGGACTTAAATATGGCGTCCCTGGCATCCTGGACTCTAGTTAGGGCCAACAGAGAGCAGACGATCGAGTCCCGGAAGCGTAACTTTCACGAGGTATGCCAAGAGACCGTTTCTTATCGGTTTGGCCGGCGTTGCTAACGATAACGCATAGTGGAATCGCGGTTTGAATATCGACCAATACCTCAAGCTTCATGACGACTTGGATATTTATGAACACGCTGCGGATGCGAAATTGAACACTTGGTTTGCCTCCCCTTTTTCCACACCATCTGTAACTAACCGTCTCTTTGCAGGGTGCTGGTTGACAGGAATGATCCCAGCTCGTTGAATTATCTGTGCGCATGTGAGACGTGAGTGACATCCCTTCCCGCTCTCAACCAGTCCCTCTCTGATCGGGCCTTTCTGACAGTTATCGTCGAACCGGATTGGTCGCAACATCAGGAGGCGTGAAGGAGGTGACTGCGTACGCAGTTGCATCGGTCTATACTCCTGTAGTGAACCGCAAGCAAGGCTATGCCAGGTACGGAGCCTCGATCCAGAAAAGAATTGTGCTTACCAACATCCAGGCAAATGCTGCGACTGCTGCATCATGTCATAGGCATTAAAGGAGGCCTCCCTGAGTTCCCTGCTGAATGGGGCAGCCCGCCTTCCAGTGAAGGGTTTGGGGACGGCAAGTTCTCCATCTTGTACTCAGACGTTGGGCCCAAGTTTTACACCACCTGTGGACCCACCCCGTCTGCACCGGGATGGATAGTCCAAAATCCCTATGAAGTTGTCTGGACGCTCGAAGGGCACACAGATGGTGATCAGAGCCGGGTCAAGCTCCTGAAAGACACAGATTTGGAAGATGTTCTCGCAAAAGATGCTGCTCTGATCAAGAAGGAGATGGTTGGCGCCACAGGACCATGTGTTTCGTTCACCGCGAACAACGGCGTGAACAACTATTTGGTCCAACGGTCCATCTTCCGGACAGTGCTGACCAACGGCCGTCGAGCGGACGCGTGGGGTGCTGTTCTTCCTGAACATGAGCGTCAACCGTTCTCCTTCCTGACATGGACACCGGATCCTCTGGACTTTACTATCACTCGCCTTCGCGCGGATCCAGAGTCACTCCCCGTTTTGATCGCAGCTGCTAAGAAGATCGCAGCGGAACGCAAGGCTGTGGAGATTGTGGCTTGGGCGGTCCCAGAAGGGTTGCAAGAGGCTTGCAAAGTCCTAGGCGGTGTACAACGAACAAGGTACGCTTATTCACGCCCGCTGTGCATGCGATGGTCCTAACGCGCGATAGAACCAACCACCTTCCATCTGTCCATGTCTATGATGCAGATGGCGAGAAGTTTGAGTGGATCCATAATGAGAAGTAAGCTAGTAATAGTGTCCTGCCAAGCCGCGTGCTGACCACTGGGCCAACCAGATTCTCGTGGTGCTGAAAAGTTGAATGTGAGATAGCATAGACGAAGGCAACGGATGGTAACGGGACAAGGGTCCATAGACAAGGCAGGCAGGCACATGACGAATATAAATTACACGCGTGTGCCTCCTCAGATCAGGGGTCGCGTTCCACGCGCTCCTCCTCCTCTCCACTCCGCATTGTTTACCGCCTCGCGCTCTACTGCTTCTCTCATCACGAAAGCTCTGTGCGCGTCTCAACATCCTTCTATCCTCAAGAGCAATTGAGCCGCTGCGAATCACGCCTATTACTTCTTCGGTCCACGTCCCTCCATCTATCTCCGTGGGCAGACATGTCCTCTCCGACATACACCCCACCCACATCCCCCGCGAGGGACGTATCGAACCCCCATGCATATGCGGTCAAGACAACCTCCTCTGGTACACATGCTCGCTTCTTCCAATCACGGCTGCCGTCAATGATTCTCATCTCTAATATTTACAGGTCTCCTAACCCGGTCCAACTCCGCAAACACGCGGCCCGGTCTCACCTCGCATTCCTACGCACCTGTCTGTCCGCCGTCTCCCACGCCTCTTGGCACACCAAAATCGCATCGACCCCGCCGCTCTCTTTCACACATCCAACCTGCATCATCTCATCTGCCGTCCTTCCCGCCGCCCGCTAGTCCTGCTCGGAGGCTCGACTTCACTGGTCGGCACCATAGTTATGCGGGGCCCTCCCACAGCGAGGCGTTCCCTTCGTTCTCCGGAACACTCGAGATGCCTCTCAATAAGCAGCGGAAATCAGTACGCGATCCAGACGACAGAAACGCGCCGGTGAGTCGATCTTGCACTCAACCTGCTCTCTTCTCTGACCCGCGAGCACTGTGCAGGTGGAATACTGGTCGTCGACGCGCCTGTCCTCGTGGTTTGTGAATCTTGACTGCCTTGCCAACTTTGGGATAAGCATGGATACTGCCAATGACATCGCCGGCTTTGTTAAGGAGAATGGTATCAGCGGCTCCAACCTGGTCAATATTACCGAAGCTGGGCTTTTAAGGTGAGCGGTCTTGTACCCTATTCACATTTATCTGAGCCTCTGTGCTAGTCTGCACGCTGACCATGCTTGGATTCCTACAATCTTTTCAGCCAGTAGGCACCTCGCCACCACAACCCACGCCATCCCCGAAGAGATGGAGATGCTCCGCAATGACCCCTTCGTCATGCAACGTGGATCTCCAGCCCACTCAGAAAGGCTCCCGGGAAGCACCCGTGTCCGTCGAATAGCTGCATCGTTCGAAGAATCTGTTCGTCGGCACAGACGGTTGGCGTCCGCTGACACCGAATTTAGCGACCAAGGGTCAAGCTCATCTACATCTGACATCCATATCTTGAATGAGACGCCAAAATCAGGTGTTCATAATGCTGAATCATGCACGGAGCCCTCATCTGATAGTTCCGTGTCACCGATAACGCCCCATTGTGAGAAGCTCGGCTTCGTGGCCAGCAAGTCAACGGAACTGCCAAACCTCGAGTCGGGCCGACGCACATTTCGAACTGAAATCAATCCTGACAATGACACGCCACGCAGAAGGACCACGAAAGCGGCACAGGCTGCAGCAGGAAAGCACACGACTGTCATCCCACCGGACCACGACTTCACTGGCATTCTTCTTCGACTGGCTGAGGTGGAGAACAGGCTCAAGCTGCTTGAAGCAAGGCAACAAGCCCCAACGCCCAAGGAACCCGAACATCCCCACGACCATTCGAGTCGATCTGGAACAGTTTTGGAGAGAGTGGGCTTACCATGCTCATTCTTCATGATTGGACTGGGAATGTGTGCCATTGCATTCCATATTGTATTGAGGGGAGTGCCACACGGCGGTAGAGCATAAATAAGCAGAGTGTTCGCAGAGACTTCTTGTAAACATGGACAACATGGTGGGGCCCGATGCAAGTATGAGGACGGGCCGCGTCCATTCAGGGAATAGCGAGGTTAACAGTTACACCGATCATGGGAAGCGGTAAGATTTGTTCAATCCTCGATGCAGGGACTGGTTGCGAACGTGGGGTGCGGCTACGGATAGTTCACGCACAAGCACCGCCAGTACTCTGACATCTAGACGAGACCTATCATAGGGGTCTGCGCGCGTAGCAAAAACCGGGTTCTTCTCCTTCGCATGTACTCCACCCGCCACCGTGTCAGCAAGGGCTTCAGCGATTATCCCTGTACAAGCATACTCCTTCATCTTTGAATCTGGCTTGGCTCGTCAAGCACTGGCTTGGGAAAGGCTCGAGCACTCAAGAGTATTTGCCCTTGCAGGCTGTCGAACACCGGGGTGCTGGTTCTCGACCCGACCCTGGCTTCGTCATGAAGTTCGAGTACGGCATATTACAGGATGACCCATTGACCATTTCATCTGACCATCTTTGCAGGACTGCCCTACGATATAATTCAGCGCCGGAATGGCTTGACAAATACATAGAGTGCGCCTTTGCTGTTTGACCGAGAGCCTGTTGTTCAACAGTGCTTGACACCGCAGTTACTCTTCCCTGAAGAGTCGCATATACGACATCGAAAAGGCTCAGAATGGACTTGGTGGGCAAGGCGCGTTCAGCGAGCGATCTGCTCTTATATCCACCGAAACTGGTCACGACACCTCGGGCAACTCATTCTCTGAACAGCTCGACCATGAACTGTCAAGAATATGCGCGTTCTACGACGAACAGGAGGTAGCTCTGTTTCAGGAGTTGAGCGAACTCGTAGTGGATGTTGAGAATCAAGATCCCAATGCCCAGAGGATGAGTCTCACAGAGGAGAGTGAAGATGGAGATGATGACGAGGATGATGAGGATACCCAGACGGCATCGGGCGGGGGTCTGTCTCGGTCACCGAAAGCTCGGACTTCACGTCAGTCTTCGTGATCATTGGCGCGGCCTCCCAACGTATTTTAACGCCGTTCTGCAGGCAGAATATATTCAGGTGGCGCACTGGAAGGCTCTCCTATAGAAGAGCATCCAACCAATGGCGCTCCGATCGGACGACCACGAGCATTAAGTGCCAACAGCGATTCGGCCGATCTCGAGCTTGGCACCGGGCCAGCTCATAGCGGACATGGACGAAGGGATCCCAGTCCACATACCAATGCTCGCTCTCGCTCTGCATCTACCAATCCCATAGGAAGCTTCTTGCGCACTGTGACAAGCAATGTGTCTGATGGTGGCGATCCTCATGAATTCTGGACCTCCAACACAGATCATGCGGTGGATACCCGCCTGATATATAAGCGTCGGATCACATCTCTCTACATATCCTTTACCTCTCTCAAGTCTTATGTGGAGCTGAATCTCACTGGATTCACAAAAATATTGAAGAAGTTAGTAGCATGTACCGTTTTGAATCTTCACTGAACCTTTGCTTCTAGATATGATAAGGTCACGGAGCATGAGGTCCGTTTGTCCTTATATGCAACATGTTGCCCTCTCATTCGCCTCCGTAACAGCTCAAGAACGAGTACCTTCGGACGAAAGTCGAGGTTGCGCATCCCTTTCAAGAAGGCTCAAAAGCCAGAGTCTCTGAGGCTATCAACACTCTCATCGGCTTGTATACTCGTTGTGTCACGAAAGGCGACACCAGTGTTGCCCGTCGACAGCTGAAGCTACATCAGCGAGAACATGTGAGTTTCCTAGCATACACTAGCTTTTTTCTATTGAATCGCCTTCTAGATCGTTTGGGAGAGAGACACGGTGTGGCGGCAAATGATCAACCGGGAACGAAATGGGCAGAGCGATGGTTGGCTTACAACGGTGGATGCTGCTGTTCAAGGAGAAAAGTCATCGGCGTGGTTCGCCATTTGGACGCCATTTGGAAGCATTGGGATTACTACAAAGTTTATCTTCCTGGCGACCAGTGTGCTCGTCTTTGTGATCTTGTTGCAAGTGCAGACTATGGAGGACGTGGAGCGACAGAATTGCCTCGCCATTCTGGTTCTCTGTACATTACTCTGGGCAACAGAGGTAAGACTCATGCGACTGCTCGGAACTAAGCTGAGCATGTAGCTAGGCCATTCCGCTTTTCGTTACGTCAATGTTGGTCCCCTTACTGGTGGTTTTCCTGAGAGTGATCAAGGCTTCGGATGGGTCAGGCCAACGCCTTAGCGCCGTTGATGCAACCAAGTATGTACATCTCGCAGGCAGCAATGTGTCTAATGTTGCTTCTAGGTATATATTTTCGGTCATGTTCTCACCCACTATCATGCTCCTTATTGGTGGCTTCACGATTGCTTCGGCCCTCAGCAAGTCGAACATTGATCGACTTCTCGTAACACGTCTTCTCAGCCTTGCTGGAACGCGGCCAAGCATTGTGATATTATCTTTCATGAGCGTGGCATGCTTCGCCAGCATGTGGATCAGGTCAGTGCTGGCCTCCGCTGACAAAAAATTACCAACGTTGAATGACAATAGTAACGTCGCCGCTCCCACTCTCTGCTATTCTCTCATAAGGGTACGCTGTCTGCTCAAAGGACCAGCGGGATGACCTGACCATAGAATCAGCCGATACTACGGAATCTGCCAGCACACTCCAGCTTCGCACCCTGCATCATTGTGAGCAAACCGATCGATTGGATCTGCAACAATATTAACTCGTTGCGAGATCGCCATCGCGTTGGCAGCAAACATTGGAGGTCAAAGTTCTCCGATATCTTCGCCTCAGAATCTTATCGCTTTGGAGGCAATGGATCCAAGGATTGGTTGGCTTGGGTGGTTCGCGGTTGCCTTGCCTGTCTCGGCTATTTCTATTCTGGTAATCTGGCTGCTTCTGCTTGTGGCCTATCATCCATCGCAAGATGCGCAAGGAAATCCGTTGGAAATCCGGCCTATTCGAGCTACCAAAGAACCGCTAAACGCGACTCAGTATTACATCATCGTCATGACGATTCTCACCATTGGACTTTGGCTTGTCGAGCATAGTATGGAGGATATTGTGGGAGACATGGGTGTTATTGCCCTCATCCCCGTCGTCGCCTTTTTTGGAACCGGCGTCTTAAAAAAGGCAGGTTTTGCAACGAAGTCTCAGATTTCCTTCTCACGTCCTGTTCCACAGGCGGACTTCGAAAGCTTCTTGTGGAGTGTGGTCTTCCTTGCGATGGGTGGAATAGCTTTGGGCAAGGCGGTCGTATCCAGCGGTTTGATCGATAGCTTCGACACGCAGATCCGGATCGCGATTTCTGGTCTCGATCTGTATCAAGTGGTTTTGGTCTTATCTGCTATTGTTCTGGTCGTCTCCACATTCATTTCTCACACGATTGCGAGCGTCCTGCTAGTGCCCATCGCCGCAGAAGTTGGCGAGCGGTTAGCGGATCCGCATCCTCGACTTTTGATCATGTTGACGGCATTGCTTTGCTCCACGGGAATGGGCATGCCAGTGTCAGGCTTCCCAAATCAGACCGCGTACGTCGCATCCCGTATTTCCTGCACGGTCGTCTTCTGACAGCTGGCTTACAAAGTGCAAATCAAGAAGATGAAGTTGGGAGGCGATACCTAACTAACATCGATTTCCTTAAGAACGGTGTACCGGCGAGTATAATAGCTGCCATTGTAAGATGCCCTTCTGGACTCCAAGTTCCGAGACTCAACCTTGACATAGGTGGTAGCTACCGTGGGATATCTTCTTATGAGGGCAGTGGGGTCAGTCGTTGTCTTTCTCCCCATCGGGTGTTGCTGAAGTCATCATCAGACTGTAACACGTGACCGGCTGATTGCTGAATCGGAACCCAAAGAACAACTATGCTAGATTCATACAGCACCTATGTAAAACACGACATCGGCCATACGTGCTTAGTAGCGCTTCTCTACGATAGCATGCGCGCGTGACTCAAGCCGGAGCGAGTAGCTCGTTGAACTCTCCAGTTGACACCATTTCCTTGATCTATCCCAGGCCATGGAGGTCAGTTTTCATGCACGAGGGCATCAAGGTTTACTTACAATATCCAAGCCGCCAACGAATTCACCGTTTACGATGAGCTGGGGAAAAGTCGGCCAATTGTTGACCACCTTTAGACCTGAAGACCAACGATCACATAAGGCACAATCCGGCATAAATGCTTTGGTCAACACTCACCTGAGCGCACAGAGTCATCAGAAAGGATGTCGAAATGGTCAAACTCGACACCCTGCTTCCGGAGTATTTCCACCGTCTGTCTGGAGAACCCACAACGGGGAGCATCGGGATTCCCTTTCATGAACAGGATGACCTTGCTTCGGTTCATAAGTGCCTTCAGACGAGCGTTCATCTCTTCAGGCGATTCCTTCCCGGACCCAGTGCCAGCACCGCCGTTGAGGTGCGCTGCCAGCGCGGCCTGCAGACCCTGCGCATCTGCACCGGAAATACGGCTCAGCAACGTGTGTCCCTAGAAAGGAAGGATGTCAGACACAAGGCGTCAAACCTACATAAGGATTCGGCGAAAGGCGCACTCTAAGCAGAATCAAAGATGGCACGGCCTCTATTTCGAAGGACTCGGAGATGTCTGGCTGATCCTCTGCCTCGATCTGTTCGGCGTGCTATTAGGCCATTGCATCTATGCAACAACGCTGCTCACCATAAGAACAAGGAGAGAGGGGTACCGCTTCGCCGTTTCCAAAACGACTTCGTTCATTTGCTTGCATGGTGCTGCCCATGGAGCCCAGAAGTTGAGCAAGGAGAGTCTGGTGAGATCCTCGGAAAGAAGGGCCTGGAAATGAGCCGGCGAGTCGACCGTATGATAATTCGGAGGGGTTGCCATTGGAGGAGCTGGCGACAGGAGATAAGGGATCGGATGTATGGAGGGTGGGGGGCCGTTTAGAAGGGTGGTTGAGTGGACAGAGCTGATGGCCTGACGGTCCAAGGATAGCGAGCTGTTTATAAATCAAGGGGCAGATGGCGACAGATGCTGGTTGGATGAGAGAGGGCAAGTCGTGCCAATCGGCTCGCTCGGATGACGTAAACACTTCAGGAAACTGGATGGGCGGCCGGATCCAAAGTTTGCCACCCTTTGGGGGGGAAGGGCGGTTATAGCCGCGCGCAGGTGAGCCCCTCCGCTGCCCGCTGCCCTCGCAAATTTCCGTGTTGCCCGGTCCCATCCCTCCCGCGTCTCTCTCCCTCGTTCCTGTCCTTCTGCCTTTCTTGACTGCATAAATACGCACGTCGGCATCACCCACTGGACTACTTCACAAAAGGTGGTCCCCAAAGTTGCCCATCATTCCTGCGCTAGATCCTAGATTGCTCCACAGAGAGTACGTCGCCATCTCCTCTTATACTCGACCTGCTACTGACAACTCCTCTTGCTTTCAGGTGGTGCTTTGTTCGAGGTTCGCCTTATTGTCACCCCAACGACCCTCCTTTACTGACCCTTTCTTCAGGCGATCCTCCTTGACGCCCCCGTCCCTCACATCACTTGCTCTTTCCATCTCTCATATTACCTTGGTCCCGGGTGGTCCCCTCCCGCTCTTCGCTACTGCGAAGACTAGAGGAACTCAACCCAGATCGCAAATTCATTCATACCGAACACATCTCTACCCGAAATCGATATACCAATGTTGAAGACATACGCCCACTCCGACACACCGCTCTCGGTCTATCAAGCCAGCTATGACGAAGTTCCACAAGAGCGCATCGAGCTCGGCGCCTTTACAGCAGCTGAAATTGCTTTACCAACTGCCCACATCGGTGAATTCACTGCGGCGACGTTGTCCGTGGTCAGCGATGATGATGATGAGGAAGACGTCGACAGTTTTTTTGCGGATCTCCCCCCAGTGCTGCGCGGTGAACCGCAAGATATCATGCATCATCTGATTCGTGAGAGGCAGAGTGCTTCGGACGGCGATGTGGATGCGGAAAAGGCTTTCTTCGTTGCCGACCTCGGCAACGTTTGGCTTCAACATATGAAGTGGAAGCGGTGTTTGCCTCGGGTCCAGCCCTTCTACGGTCTGTTATATCTGTGGTTCTACTTTATCCTTCTGACATTCTGCTCCCCTAGCCATCAAATGCAATCCCGATCCCTACGTCTTGCGCTTGTTGGCTTCCCTGGGTGCAGGGTTTGACTGTGCATCCTACGGCGAAATCTCCCGCGTCTTATCCATCGGAGTTGAACCGTCTCGTATCATCTTCGCGAATCCTTGCAAACCGGTGTCGTTCATTCGCAATGCATCTCAACTTGGGGTCGACATGATGACATTCGACAATGTTGATGAATTGCACAAGATCGCCCGTATACATCCGACGGCGCAACTGGTCCTCCGCATCTTGACCGATGACTCGAAGAGTGTCTGCCGGTTAGGCTTGAAGTTTGGCGCTACCCTCGCCTCCGTCCCGTTGCTGCTCGGTACCGCCAAATCGCTCCATCTCAACGTGATTGGCATCAGCTTCCACGTCGGTAGTGGTTGCTACGATGCGGATGCATTCATGGATGCCATTGGACGTGCCCACATTGCCTTCAATATCGGACGAGATATCGGCTACCGCTTCGAATTGTTGGACATCGGAGGTGGATTCGAATCGAGGGGTTTCGAGGAAACTGCAACAATCGTGGATCGTGCTCTTAACGAATATTTCCCCGTCGAAGAAGGGGTGCACATCATATCCGAACCTGGTCGCTTTTACGTCGCCAACGCCTTCTCCTTGGCCACGAACGTGATCGCCCGACGACCTGTTTTGTCCAAGCCAGGCACTGCCGACAGTGCAGATGAAGATGAAGCGTCAATCATGTGTAAGATCACTTTGTTGCCCTATGGTCATGTTCCTTACATGGCTTCTAGACTACATAAACGACGGTGTCTATGGCTCATTTAACTGCATCCTTTTCGATCATCAAATCGTCCATCCCTACGCCCTGACGGTCAACCATCAATTCAACCCTGGCGACAACTGCGCGGTTGCCAACTGCAGCGTGTGGGGTCCTACGTGCGACGGCATCGATTGCGTGAACTCTCGCGTCGCTTTGCCTTCTGGCCTGAAAATTGGTGATTGGATTGGTTTTGGAGACATGGGAGCTTACACCATCTGTGCCGCGAGCCAGTTCAATGGGTTCCAAGAGAGTGCCGTGCATTACTGTTCTGGCACCGGCGAGCGCTCTCGAGCTGTGCGGAGAGCCCTCAAGAATTACCTTTTGTCCAAGTGACAACGATCATGCAGCTCTCTTGCCGTGATAATAATGAGTTATTGCATAAATGTTTTCTCTTTCTGTTAGACGACAATGACCGCCGCCGGTTTCGGTGGCTAGGACAACGTTTTGCTGCGTGTAATAGACTGTTTAGCGCCCGTCAAAATGAGAAGGCTCCCCGGCTGAACGGAAGCAAACTCAGCCGTTATTCACTGGCAAGAGTCATCCCCCCTGGCTCATTATACATCTTGCCTTAAAGCAGTCAGCTAGACGGTTTCCATACATCCAGCTAGACGGTTTCCATACATCCAACAGCATGAAGTTCAACATCGATGGCTTACCAGTGAGCTTGTCGGATAGCCTGTTCGTCCCATTAATGACTGGGTGCGAGCGACGCAGATTGTCTTCCCGTACGACCGCATCTATCCCGGTGAGTGGAGAGGCATGCCCATGGCCAGAGTTCAGGACTGACTTCGCAGAGCAATACTCCTACATGTGTGACCTCAAGAAAACGTTGGATGCACAAGTCAGTGGCCCTCAGTCTTTATCAAATCTTTCTCATAGTACGCAAGGGTCACGGCGTACTCGAAATGCCGTCGGGGACAGGCAAGACCGTTTCACTGCTGTCACTTATCGTTTCATACCAACAGGCACGGCTCATTCCCCCATTGTTCATCGCGCCAGTTGATGAAGACTATCCCTTAGCACTCCGCCCATCCCCGCAAGCTCATCTATTGTTCGCGGACTGTACCTGAAATTGAGAAGGCACTGTCGGAGCTTCAACGGCTAATAAAGTACCGCATCTCCCAGGCCGAAACACCAGAAGAGCGCACCAAGGAAGAAAGTTTTATGGGTCTAGGATTGACGAGCAGAAAGAACTTGTGCTTGCATCCTGACGTACGTATGTTTGTGCACCCTGTGCGGCGAGGGTCTTCATACATCTTCCGCGGTCTCAGGTCAGCAAGGAGAAGAAAGGAAAGGTTGTGGATGCCCGTTGTCGGGATCTCACGAATTCTGCTGTCTGCGAAAAGGGCCGTGCTAATCCCGGCTCTGTACCTCTCTGTGACTGGCACGAAGTAGGGCCGTCACCCCATGGAATAATGCAATCTAACTTGAACCTCAGAAACTTGGAGAAAAGGAGCCAGGCAATCTTATACCGCCTGGGGTCTACACTTTGGCCGAAGTGCTGCAATATGGCAGAGATGAAGGGGTCTGTCCTTACTTCACCATTCGGCGCATGGTGAAGCCGCACTTCTCCGTGTATGGTGCTTCTGCTGATGACCTACGATCAGATGCCTTTCGTAGATGTGATCATATATTCATTCCATTACCTGCTGGATCCCAAGGTAGCCGAGCAAGTTTCCAAGGAATTCTCCAAGGATGCCATTGTCGTATTTGACGAAGCGCATAATATCGGTAAGGGAAGCTTACACCATTGAAGCGATTGACTCCAATCTTGCAGACAATGTTTGCCTCGAATCGTTGAGCATTGATTTGACAAGACCCATGCTGGACTCGGCTGCTCGAAGCGTGGTGAAATTGACGGAAAAGATCGAAGAGTAAGTCGTTCTGACAGGCTCGCGCAATGCTATATATGTCTGCACAGGATCAAGGAGACGGATGCATCGAAATTACAGGACGAGTACGCTAAACTGGTGGAAGGACTCCAAGAAGCCAACAATGACGTTCCTGACGAGGATGCGTTCAGTGCAAATCCCGGTATGGATTTGTCACTATGGACTTGCGCGCTATCTGACGAGTGGACGCCTAGTGCTGCCGGATGATCTCCTAAAGGAAGCAGTCCCCGGGAACATCCGCAAAGCGGAACATTTCGTGGCATTCCTCAAGCGATTTGTGGAGTATCTAAAGGTCCTTTCGTTTCGCTGTTACGAGGCAACTTTCATGACAAGATCGTGCAGACGCGAATGCGAGTTTTGCACGTCGTGGCGGAAACTCCGCTCTCATTTCTGCAGCACCTCAAGGACATCACATATATTGAGAGGAGGCCCCTTCGGTATGCAGAACGCAAAATGCTACGCAGCTTGTATGTTGACTCTGTTCGGTTAGGTTTTGCGCGGAGCGCCTGCAGTCATTGGTCAGGACTCTCGAACTGAGCAAAATCGATGAACACTCTGCATTGCAAAAGGTTGCCAGCTTTGCGACTTTGGTAGCGACGTATGAGAAAGGTAAAATTGAAGGTCAGACCTGCCGACGCCAATAATTTCTTGGTCTTAGGCTTTCTTCTCATACTGGAGCCTTTCGAAACGGAAACGGCAACTGTGCCCAATCCCATCTTTCACTTTACGTGAGCCCATTTTACCTATTCCAGATTTGGAATTCACCACCCTATACAGTTGCCTTGACCCTTCGCTTGCCATCAAGCCCGTGTTTGAACGTTTCAGCAGTGTCGTCATCACCTCTGGGACGATCTCGCCTCTTGACATGTATCCCAAAATGCTCCAATTCACGCCAGTTATCCAGGAGTCGTATCCAATGACTTTGACGAGGAACTGTTTCCTTCCTCTGGTAAGTGTTGGGTTCGATGCAAGAGAGAAATGATATGAATGCAGCACAAAAGGTCATCACACGTGGTAGCGATCAAGTCGCTGTAAGCTCTCGATTTGAAGTTCGCAATGATCCCGCCGTCGTTCGCAACTTCGGCAGCATCCTTGTGGAATACAGCAAAATAGTGCCTGATGGCATTGTTGCGTTCTTTCCCAGCTATCTATATATGGAGTCGATCGTTGCTGCCTGGAACGACATGGTACGCAAAAGAGGTTCTGTCATATCTCATTCTGCGGAGAAACTAAATGAGTTTGCAGGGCATCTTGAACGAAGTCTGGAAAAATAAACTCATATTCGTTGAAACACCAGATGCCAATGAAACAAGCATCGCATTGGAAAACTATCGAAGGGTTTGTGCGCCTGCTTTGCGAGGGGTTTGTTTGGCTCATGGAATGCAGGCATGCAACAACGGACGCGGTGCCGTCATGCTCTCTGTCGCTCGGGGCAAAGTTTCGGAGGGAATTGACTTTGATCACAATTACGGTCGCGCTGTGATCATGTTTGGGTGTGTTGATCGCTGCCTCGCACTGCTACCCTTACGATGTGGATCGTTTTAGGGTCCCATATCAATATACGCAAAGTCGAATACTCCGAGCACGCTTGGAATATCTACGAGATGCGTATCGCATCCGCGAATCAGAGTTTCTTGCATTCGATGCGATGCGTACTGCAGCGCAATGCGTTGGTCGTGTCCTGCGAGGAAAGACAGACTGGGGACTCATGGTGTTCGCGGACAAGGTACGCTTCCTTCGTCGCGGTGTGAAAAGCATTGACATTGGGCAGCGATACGCTCGTGCCGATAAGCGTGCAAAGCTCCCACGATGGATGAACCAGTACATCACGGAAACTGCGTCCAATCTGTCAACCGACATGGCTATTGTCCTCTCCAAACTGTTTATGCGTCAAATATCACAGAATCCAAACGAAAACCAAACTGGTATATCCCTCTGGACTTTGGAACATATTGAACGACGTCAAGCGGCAGAACGGGAAGCGGCGGAACAAATGCAAGTAGATGACCGCGGTAGCTTTGAGCCTGTCAACGATGCAGTTCCCACTCTGGACGACGACGACGAATTTGCGGCATCATGGGACAAGTTCCGTGATGACGAACTGGTGGATGTACCGATGTAGCTTACATAGTACCTTGCATTTTGTAACATCATATCATCAACCGCATCTCAGCTGAGGGTTATTGGCGTTGCCAGAAGGGCGAGGATGTCCAGAATGGGGTGCGTGTCTTTCACATCTAGATTGTTATTGTGCTTTGGAAGGGATACAGCATGCACAAACCTTGATCCTCCCTCCTAGATAGCATCTACAGAGAGAGGAAAGTCATGCTGTCGATCCGCAGACGGCGTTCTTCTCGTAGCTCACTACGTGAAGACAGGGCAGTCCCAGCACCAGAGCTGGTACAGTTTTCAGCTCACCAAAGAGGACATCAGGTAGGGAGCGTATCGAAGGACGCTGTCCCAGAATCCTTGACTAATTCTTCCCATCCCGTTCGAACACGCTGGGTGTTTCAGTTGAGGTTGATCGCATGAATGCGGTGGCGAGAGTAAGTGGCGGAGCAACAGTGGTTGTAAGGGACGCGCTGCGCTCTCGATCGTGTCAAGCAGCGCCTGCGCTGACCGACACATCGAGTAACGCCTACATGCTCTCCGACTCTGCGGTTTAGACTGGTCGCTTCTAACTCAGGACTGTAGGACGCCCCACCTTGTGGTCTGTGGGCTCGACTAGCTGTATGATGTCTGGCAGCGACGCAGTGGATGGGCCGCCTGACACTCCCGCGAAGGAGCTCCCCGAGTTGCCTGCAGCCATCTCTCAACCAACAGAACAGCACAATACGAACAGTCCCAACATGGCGATGATGGGCCCACCAACACCCGCCAAGGACTTTACGAAGCTGCCGAAAACACTGGACTTCAGCGCCACCGGAAGCTCGCCCAGTGGAGACAGTCAACTTGAAGTTGCGCCGCAAGAGACTGCCGCGCAAGCCCCAGTCGACCCGCGTACCTCGACTTCCAGTCTACAAGATGTGCCGTTGGATCCATCTGTGTCCAAGCCTTCTGTCGATCCCGCGTTGAGATTGGACATCCCTCCTCCTTCCCCTCATGGTTCTTCCCCGACACCAACGTACCGGACGTATCCGGGTACCTCGTCCCCAGTGCCGCATCGAATGTCGACACAAACCCCTCCTCCCAGACGGTCTTCCGTGGCAATGTCGACCATCTCCCAGTCATCTGGCTCGGCTTTATCTGCTGTCACAGTCAGCTTGACGTCCGCTCTCGAGCTAATCATTTCATCCCGCGAAGCGAAGCGCTCCAAGGAGCTTCTGGCAGCGACACAACATGCTCTGGACCTGACCCGCTCTCGACAAGCGACCCCAGCAAAATCACGAGAAATCTTCGAACCGTTGCGACTGGCCTGTGAGACCCGAAATGAGAGACTGCAAATCGCTTCTATTGATTGCATTGCCAAGCTCATTTCCCACTCGTTCTTCATGGATACATCTCCACAAACAACCGTCATATCTCCTCCGCCCTCTCCACGTGCGAGCGATGCTCCTCCAATTGGCAGTGATGGTCACGACAAGAAGGTGCCCTTTTCGGATGTCATCACAACTACAATAACCACTTGCCATACGGAATCGACCCCTTCGACGGTCAGTCTCCAGATCGTCAAGGCCTTGCTCGCATTGGTCATGTCTGCAAATCTTCTGGTCCATCATTCGTCTCTGCTGAAAGCAGTGCGGACTGTCTACAACATCTTCCTTCTCAGTGGAGACAGCGAAAGCCAAGCAGTTGCTCAAGGCGGGCTGACGCAAATGGTGTTACATGTTTTCGCTCGCTGCCGCATTCCAAGCACTCTCAATGGCGATCTGGGATCACGCTCGGCTACTCCGAACCTTGAAAGTGGAAGTGAGAGTGAATTAGCATCACCGGCTGTTTCGCCGCAACCACATACCCCGTCTGGAAGTAGCACCGCGAGTCCACCAGTGAAGGACGATGTTTCACAAGAGCGGACCGTCGATACCGATAAAGAAGACTCCGCCGTCGATGAACCTCTGGCGCCCGAAGCGAAGGAATCTGCATCCTCTCCCTTGCGCAATGAGCGGAACGTCAATGGCCAAATTACCATGGACGCGATGGATAATGACTCCCAGCAGAGTGCCCCTCCCGCAGAACCGGGATTGACATTGTCGGTGGCCTAGATCTCGTCTGTTCTTGGCGCTGACCTTGTTTAGGCGGTCATTCGAAAATCCAAATCCGCATGATCAGATGGGTGATGGAGATCTCCAGACAGCACTTCCAAGGCACGTGACTACGAACGACCTCTTCATTAAGGATGCCTTTTTGGTGTTCCGAGCTTTATGCAAGCTCACTATGAAGTCCCTCGCGACTGACAGGTGAGTCCCTGAATCTTGGATCAAGGTGTTTTCTGAGGCCCTTCGATTCATGTGAATCAGCGAACGTGACATGAAGTCTCATGCGATGAGGTCCAAGCTATTGTCTCTTCATCTTGTCTTGACCATTCTCAGCGCCCACATGCCTATCTTTGTGGAGCCTTCTGTTGTGATTCCATCTGGGTCTTCCAGCGAGAAGACGCCCTTTCTGCAGGCAACCAAACAGTACATCTGCTTGAGCTTAAGCCGAAACGCAGTCAGCCCAGTGCCACAGGTCTTCGAGCTGAGCGTCGAAATCTTCTGGAGGGTGATGTCAGGGATGCGCACCAAACTGAAGGTCGGGAACACCTTATGGAATCACTGTACTAGGAAGCTCACGTGCTGTTACAGAAAGAGATCGAGGTTCTCCTGCACGAGATCTTCATCCCTATTTTGGAGATGCGCAACTCAACCTTGAGGCAGAAGTCTGTGGTGATGAGCATGCTGCAACGCTTATGCGAAGATCCGCAGGCTGTGGTTGAGATATATCTAAATTACGATTGCGATCGGACTGCGCTCGATAATATTTACGAACAGTCAGTCTCTATTTTTACCCCATTCTTATCAACTAACGGGATCGCTAGCTTGATGAATATTGTCTCTCGACTTAGTTCGACCCACATCGCGGTGCAGCAGGGCAAAGCTGGCGAAGCCACCAGTGGCATGTCGGCCAGACAAGGCAGATTTGGCACAGATGCGGCTTCCATTCCGCCCTCATACAGCACGGCTGCGGTCAGTTCTGTTGACGAAGTGTCGGGAGCAGTGTCCGAAGCCAAGCTGAAGCAACAGAGCTTGGAATGTCTGGTCTCTGTTCTTCGGTCTCTCGTCACGTGGGGCACTACAACCAATGCCGGTATGGGCCCTGATGTCCGGCAAAATGGAAGTGACGAGCGCCTCGCAAGTGCCAACCGGCCGGACACTGCGGGCTTAGCCACACCATCTCTGGAGAGACTGACAGACCGCGTCTCCACGCCTGAGAGCTCAGACGACCCTGAGAAGTTCGAGAATGCAAAACTGAGGAAGACGTCACTATTGGAAGGCATCAAACGCTTCAACTTCAAGCCGAAAAGGGTATCGTCCCGAAGCGTACGTTCTGTCTCGCTTGATGCTTACGCCTTACGTTAGGGAGTTCAATTCCTCATCGAAAGCGGTTTCATTCGAAGCAAAGATCCCAGAGACGTGGCTGCCTTTTTGCTGCACACTGATGGTCTCAGTAAAACCATGATCGGCGAATTCCTGGGCGAGGGGTTCGTGAAACGCACCTTTCATCAGACTGCTCTACTGAATGTGATGCATATTGTACAGGGACGATGAAAACGTAGCTACGATGCACGCATTCGTGGATATGCTGGACTTCACGCATCTGCCATTTGTGGATGCGCTTCGGCTATTCCTGCAGTCATTCCGCCTACCAGGTGAAGCGCAAAAAATTGACAGGTTCATGCTCAAGTTTGCGGAACGGTACATAGCGGGGAATACCAACACGCCATTTGCGAACGCAGGCATGTCCTCCTGGAAGCCGTATTATGAACGCTAGGCTGATTTTGTCTCAAGATACGGCTTATGTGTTGTCCTATTCAACAATCATGCTTAACACTGACGCCCATAACCCTCAAGTCAAAGTCCGTATGACCAGGGCAGATTTCATCCGGAACAATCGAGGTATCAACGATGGATCTGACCTTCCAGAGGATTACTTGTCCTCAATCTACGATGAGATCATCTCAAACGAAATCCGCATGAAAGATGAGGCGGACACAGCTCTGGGCCACGCTGTTGCCGCTCAGGGATTGGTGAATGCCCTAGCGAATGTTGGGCGAGATCTTCAGCGGGAAGCATATGTGATGCAATCTCTTGGAATGGCAAATCGCACCGAGGTAGTTGTCATACATCCCACCGAGCCATCATCTAAATCTCCCGCGTAGGCTCTCTTTCGAAATCTGAGTCGAACACAAAGACGTGGGACACCCCGCCCAAGTGATCAGTTCTTTAGCGCATCTCATCATGTCCATGTGCGCCCAATGTTCGAGGTGGCCTGGATGTCTTTCTTGGCAGGCATCTCGGGCCCAATGCAAGATACTGATGACCTCGATGTTGTGCTTCTGTGTCTCGAAGGCTTCAAGCATGCTATCAGAATATCCTGTTTCTTCGATATGGATTTGGAACGAAACGCCTTTATGACAACCTTGGCTAAATTCACTTTCCTCAATAATCTTGGCGAAATGAAGGTCAAACACATGGAAGCCATCAAGTTATTATTGGAATTGGCGACGTCGGATGGGATCAAAGATAATCTGAAGGGCACCTGGCACGAGATCTTGAATTGTGTGAGCCAGCTGGAGCGCCTGCAGTTTATCAGTGACGGCAACGAAATTACTGTGTCCACTCGCAAGAGGTACGTCGGTCTTTCATGTGGTCCAGCGTATGTCTCAGTGCCATGTCAGCACGACCCAGAAGAAGACACAGTTGCAGCGAGCTAAAAAGCCAGCGGAGGAGCTTGCTCACGCGAGCAGGTCCACTCAGATAACGGTATCCGCCGATATGGTCTTCAGTTGGAGTGAGAAACTCAGCGGAGTAGGTGATCTTGATGACTCGGATGGCCATTGGTTAATGGCCCCTATAGGCCGCCATCCTTGATTTTGTCAAAGCGCTTTGTGACGTGTCGGCGGAAGAGATACAATCCTCGGGCATGTCTGAAAGGCCCCGTCTCTTCAGCTTGCAGAAACTTGTGGAGATTTCATACTACAACATGAACCGCATCCGCATCGAGTGGTCAGGTCTTTGGATGATACTGGGAGAGCATTTCAACCAGGTACGGCGTCCAAACCTTCGATATACATATTTCTCAAAAGCGAGTCCATAGGTCTGTTGCCACAACAACCCAAGTGTGGCTATCTTCGCCTTGGATGCACTCCGGCAGCTGGCCAAGCGGTTCTTGGAAAAGGAAGAACTTCCACACTTCAAGTTTCAGAAGGATTTCTTGAAACCATTCGAATATACTATGATCCACAATTCTAACCCAGATGTTCGGGAGCTGGTGAGCGGAGTCGAGCATCACTTGAGAGTAATCTGACGAGGCTAAACAGGTCCTGCAATGCCTGCATCGGCTCATACAGGGCCAAGTTGACAACATGCGGTCGGGGTGGAGAACCATGTTCGGTGTGTTCTCTGCTGCGTCCAAAGTGCCAAATCGTGAGTTTGCCTGCAATGACTCTCGCTCCCTGTTTAGCTGAATGATGTTATAGTTGGCGTGGCCAATTATGCCTTCGAAATCGTTACTCAGCTCTACAATGAGCAATTTCCAGCCGTCGTCCGTTATGGCGCCTTTGCTGATCTCACTGTCTGTTTGACGGATTTCAGTAAAGTTAGCAAGTTCCAGAAGATCAGCCTCCTCGCTATCAATATGCTTCGCAGCGTGATCCCGACAATGTTGGAGACACCGGAATGCTCTCTGAAACCCGGACCCGAAGGAGTCACCAATCCAGCGAGCACCGACGATCCTATGGTTCGCTTCTGGTTTCCAGTTTTGTTCAGTTTCTACGACATCATCATGAATGGAGAAGACCTGGAAGTTCGACGATTGTACGTTACTCATCCGTATTCCCCTCCACACAGCACTAATTCCTGGCCAGGGCGCTGGATTCTCTCTTCGATGCACTTCGCACTTATGGGGTTTCCTTTTCGCCCGACTTTTGGGATATGGTATGCCGCGAAATTCTGTTCCCCATATTTTCGGTGCTTCGATCCCAAGATCTTTCACGATTCAGTACTCAAGAGGACATGAGCGTTTGGCTGTCGACTACGATGATACAGGCACTGCGCGAGCTGATCAACCTGTACACGTACTATTTCGAGACGCTGGAAAGGACGCTGGACGGCTTGTTGGAGCTACTTGTTGTTTGCATCTGTCAAGGTGAGTTTAAACTCTGTTGTAGGGCCGGGTTGTGGGTAAACTTTTGTTCAAGAAAATGACACGCTGGCGCGCATCGGTACCTCATGCTTTCAGCAGCTGCTTGAACAAAACGTTCGCAAACTCAGCGCGGAGAGATGGGAGCGCGTCATCACCACCTTCGTCAAGCTTTTCAAAACCACGACACCCTATCAGTTGCTGGATGAAACGCTGCGGACCGATCTCGAGGAAGCGAATGGTTTGGAAGCTACAGCTGGTCAGATCCTTAGTACACTTCCGACCTGTTCGCTGAGCCTGATACGATGTTTGTAGAGTCACCAGGTCCGAACATCATTCCAGCCCCTCTGTCTCCGGATTCGGGCCCCCGGCAAACCGATATTACGGCCGCTCAGCGGAAGCAAACGTTCAAGCAAATCATCGTGAAATGTGTTCTTCAGCTCTTGCTGATCGAAACTACGCACGAGTTATTGCAGAATGATGAAGTCTACAGCACCATACCTCCCGAGCACATGCTCAGACTGATGGCTGTCCTTGATCAGAGCTACCAGTTTGCTCGCGATTTCAATGCAGACGAGGACCTTCGCAAAGGGCTGTGGAAGGCTGGTACGTACGCTTACAACACGTCTTACCTCGTCGATAGCTCACACTGGGCTCGAACTTGCAGGTTTCATGAAGCATCTTCCCAATCTATTGAAGCAAGAATCTAGCAGTGCCGCCACTCTCGTAAAGATTCTCTTGCGCATGTACGAGGACGATCGTGTGGACCGCGACGGAAGGGTTTCAGAGAGACTGATTCCGTAAGCGCTTTTCCGCCCGTGCGCATCGCGGTGGTACTGACATCCTTGAAGACTCTGCCTGGGCATCTTGAAAGACTTCAACTCTCTACGTGCCGCAAAGCAATCCAAAAATATAACCACGTGGTCGCCGATCGTCGCAGAGATCTTGCAGGGATTCTCGACACTGGATGATGCCGATGTAAGCTCATCAACAACGTTTACGAACTTGGAGATGCGAATGATCATTTGCCTTCAGTTCAACCTATACCTTTCTGCATTATACCCTTTGGTAACAGACCTGCTGGCGCGCGACCTGACACCTGAGGTGCGGGAATCTCTCAGAAGCGTATTTCAGCGTGTTGGCGTCGCCAAGGCCATCACGATCGATGTGCATGCCCAATGATCATCTTCGCCGTGTATACGTAGCGTTTATTAAGTACATTAATGTTCTCTCGGTTTTGAAGACCCGGTGGGATTGCAGCCCCTTGATCCGCTTTTTCCCCGAGGGGAATTGCTGTGGGCGCTTAATGACTCTCCCATCATTCCTTTGTTCTGAATTGTTTCGGTGGATGTATTCAGGAAAAACCGTAACCTTAACTCTAACTCTAAGTCTAACCTTAACTCTAAACTCTAACCCTAGACACTAACCCTGCTAACCCTGATGTGAGGCCTAAAATATCCAACATAGAGAACTTCCCAATTGAATGTCTTGGCTGCCTACTTCCTGATTTCACTCACCTATCAAGCAGTGTGTGTGACCACCCTGCAATACAGTATGAGGATTGTCTGAGAGCAAAGAATAGCAACTTCAATATCTCAGACATTTCTTCATCAATTTGGGCAATAGATGGATCAGAGCATGCATGGAGAGGTGATCTATGCTCTGATATACTATATCTGACACAATGTTGGAATGTTTTGGAGGCCCAAACTGAAAAGTTGAATATCTCTGCTGTCTGCTTATAAACATGTCTTGTGCCTCTATAAGAGGTTATAAATGGAGTTGTGATCTACCTTCTGACACAGTATGGTAAATTTCAGAGGTGAAAAACATAAAAGCCAAATATCTCCACCATCTACTTATAAACCTGTGTTATACTATCAGGGCACACAATACTAGACACAAGACTGTCCACAATAGTGGTCCAAGATGAGACAAGATTGTCAATGGATCGGTAGTAGAGTCGAGAGAGAGCGAGGTGAGAAAGCAGAGCACCAAGATATTGCGAGAGAAGGTCTGACAATATTGCAAAGGTTGCAAAGGTTTCGATAAGAGGTATGTGATTTCAATGCCTAGTTCAACTACACAAGTATTGTGGAGGGTCCTAAGAGATCAGATCTAAGGCGGTCCTAAGAGATCAGATCTAAGGCGAAACTATGATACTGCCTGGTACTATATACGAAAGGGACAGAAGTATTTGTGAGGGCACACAATCGAGCAAGGCTGCCACGAATATAACCCAAACAATAATCGAATGTCCATTCATGATATTTGGTGAGGTTTGATATGACTGATCTGTGTTGAGTATTAATATCGAGGATTCAGAAGTCCCTATTGGGAGATTCGATAAGTCGAATGTGATTCGAGTATGGATCAGGGGTTCAGCAATAGGGATTTGAAAGAGGTTCGGTCGATTCTCACTAATTTGCCCTGTTTGGCAATCTGTTTGGAGTCCGAAGGTGGCTATTTGGTGGAATCGGAAGAAGTTTCAAAGAGATACTAATGACTGGGCTATGCTCTTACAATATCAGGGCACACAATACTAGACACAAGACTGTCCGCGATAGTGGTCCGAGACGAGATGAGATTGTCGACAGATCAGTAGTAGAGTCGAGAGAGAATGAGGTGAGAAAGCAGAGCACTGAGATATCACAAGAGAAGGTCTGACAATATTGCAAAGGTCGCAAAGGTTTTGATAAGAGGTATGTGATCTCGATGCCTAGTTCAACTACACAAGTATTGTGGAGGATCCTAAGAGATCAGATCTAAGGCAAAACTACGATACTGCCCGGTACTATATATGAAAGGACAGAAGTATTTTGAGACTGTGGCTGAGGATCTGTACAGTAGGGTTAGCTTAGGGTGGGTCTGCAATACCTTGGTCGATATGGTCGATAGTCCCTGATGCTTCGAGATTGTTGATATGACTTCGATAGTGTCGATCCCTGACATACAAGACTGTGGAGGATCCTCAGAGATCAGATCTAAGGAGTGAAGGTGCTATCTGAATGGGTATATAAACCAAGGAATGGAAGCAAAAGGAAGTGGCTTGGAACTGTACAGTCCGAGTTACCTTCGAACAGGCTCGAATGAGCCCGAACACCATCTGTCTCCTGAATCCCTGTCTTCGTGCCTTCGACTGCAGAGTCAGCAGGTTTGTGATGAGTGTCAGGTCTTTGGTCCTTGACTTGGGGACAGTTCGGGTGTTGCACCAATTTTGTGTCCGAATATATCTGAATGAATCCGAATGGAATCGAATAGACTTGAATAGAACCGAATAGGGATCGAATAGGGTTGAACCCTGACAGTATTTTGAGACTGTGGCTGAGGATATGTACAGTTAGGGTTAACTTAGGGTGGGGCCATGATCCCTTGGTTGATATGGTCGATAGTCCCTGCTGCATCAATATGCTTCGAGCTTGTCGATATGGTTTTGATAGAGTCGATCCCTGACATATACCTAACATAGATTATTGGTTCACACATCAAATCAGTTTGTGGATCACTTTCACCGCCACCACCACCTGCAGATTTTTCATGATAGCTCAGTCAGAAGAATGCCTGCTCCATCCCAAGAGGCCTGAGTCATTCTAGCAATCCAGCCAATGCAGTCCCAACCCAAAGCTATCCCTTCACAGTGCTTCCAATCTCTATGAGGTTGCTTATATGATGCTGCATTGCAGAATGAGTGGCAACACTGCTCAGGCTGACCACCGGACAAGTCTTGCTGTTGGGGATCACTGAATTTGGGGACAATTTCAACATTGCCTTCTGTGGAGGGTTGACTCCACTGTACAATGGGATTCAACTCCCTTTTCTTCTATGCCTTTGCCTCTTTACTGTCTCTACTCATCATCAGGACTCTTAGTATAGTGTCCTTCCACTGTCTTTCCTGTATGACTTGCCTGTTGTCTTTGGCTTATGGTCTAGGCCTCAGACGAGTCACATGTCTTAGGTAGTTTGCTTCCGTGTCTTGCCAGGTGGTCTAGGCCTTTGGGTTGTCTCACTGCATAGCCTCTGACTCATCTCATCAGCCAATCAGCCTTGACGATTAGCATGACTCACCACATGACTCACATATGACTCACACTCTGTGTGAGTCATACTCAGTCATGGATGACTAGGCTATGAGTCAGGGCGAGATGAGTCAATGCTAGCCAGCCCCCAAAGGTCTATATAAGCCTGGCAATTCCCTCCATTTCTCCTCACCCTTGCTTACACCCTTACAGCCCACTAACACTGTCCTCTGCTAGGACTTGGTGTTTGGGGCAGTGGGTAGCTTGCGGTTCACCTTGATTCACTCTATATCTCTTCGGCTCTAACTTGCTCTGTCAATTCACAAGTTCTGCGCCTTACTCTACTGTCAACGTCTATCGACCTCAGCACTCGCAAACATCAGACACAACTTAAGGTTGTTCAAATAGGCTTGTGCGAACAGCTCGGGTGTACTCACAGAGTACACCAACGTTATCGGTTTCTACCCGAATCCATAACACTTGCCAATCTGACCACAGCCGAGGAGGATGTGATTGTCCAGTACATCCTGCAGCTGGATGCAAGAGAATTTTTGCCCCGGAGGATCGATGTGCAAGAGATGGCAGATCTCCTGCTGACAAAGCAAGCAGACAAAATGTCAGGGATTGACACTATCGAAGTCATATCGACAATCTCAAAGCATCTCAAAGCATCAAGGACTATCGACCATATCGACCAAGGTATCGCAGACCCACCCTAAGCTAACCCTACTGTACAGATCCTCAGCCACAGTCTCGAAATACTTCCATCCCTTTTATATATAGTACCGGGCAGTATCGTAGTTTTGCCTTAGATCTGATCTCTTAGGATCCTCCACAATACTTGTGTAGTTGAACTAGGCATCGAGATCACGTACCTCTTATCAAAACCTTTGCGACCTTTGCGATATTGTCAGACCTTCTCTCACGATATCTCGGTGCTCTGCTTTCTCACCTTGCTCTCTCTTGACTCTACTACCAACCTGTCGACAATCTTATCTTGTCTCAGACCACTATCGCAGACAGTCTTGTGTCTAGTATTGTATGCCCTGATACAAAAGGGTTGGCAAGTGCTGGACAGATCGGTTCATTGCACAATGACCAGAGCTCTGCACATGCTTCTCTCACCCCTGTGACTACCAGAGGGCTTGACAAGAAGACCCAGAGATGCAGAATGCATGGTTCTGTTTGGCAGCCAACATCCAAGCAAAATATGGCATCCAGGATGGTGATTTCTACAACTTTGATGAGAGCAGCTTTGCAATGGGCATGATCCAAGTGGCAATGGTTGTAACTGTCAGGGTTCAACCCATTCTCGACCCACCGACCACACATGTGATAGGACACACTGACAATCAACAACACTTCGACACTATTTCGACACTTATCTGTCGACAGTTCGACATGCATATTCTCCAAGGTCTGGCATCTACATTTCTATCTGATTCGACAAGTACTTCGACTCCTTCAACTTTGTTTAGACATTGAAGAGTCTACCCTAAACTGCTGTACAGTTCAGCCTTTTCCCTTTGCTTCCATTTGCCTCCACCCCTGGGTATATAGATCCTTAGCCAGACCGTAGTCACTCCTTAGATCTGATCTCTTAGGATCCCCACAGTCCTAGTCATCGACATCTCTTTTTGTTACTCTTGTGGTCTTTTGTAGCACTTTGACACAATTCGACTATTCTTTTGGTTAGCTTGATCATGTTTGACAGCAATTGTCTTCGGCATACTGTTGAAGAGTCTCTTCACTGTCAAGTCCTGTCGACTCACCAGTACTCTTCTTACTACTGTCGAATATCGACTATTCACCACGTCTTGTCTACTCTTGGGGTTGTGTTTGACCAGCAGCCTTGTTGGATTGTGTTGCCCTCACAGTAACACTCTTGGAGCAAACAGCCAGACCAAAGGCCATCCACCTTGCTCCCTGGTACTGGAGCAGTGCAATTCCTCCAAATTGGGATGTCAAAACAACCCAAAATGGCTGAACTGACAATGCCAGTGGTCTTGAATGGCTTCAGCACTCTGATCACCATACCTGAGTCCATTAAAAGGGTCAATGGTGGATGCTGGTCCTTGACAGCCATGACAGCCATGTCAATGCCAAGTGGCAATGAATACTGCAAGAGTAATGACATCATTCTGCTCTGTCTGCCAGCTCACTTGTCACATCTCACCCAGCCACTTGATGTCAGCCTTTTTGGCCTGCTGAAAAATGTATATGGTGCCAAAATCTCCTTCCTCATCTGAGCCAACATCGCACATTTCACGAAGGATGCCTTTTCCCCAGCATTCCCAGCTGCTTTTCAGGCAGTATTCACAAAGCAAAATGTCAAGAGTGGCTGCTGTGGGGCTGGCCTAGTGCCCTTCAACCCAGAAGCTGTGATTTCACAGCTTGATGTGCACTTGCAGACACCAATACCTCCGGTAAATGAGGACAGGGTGCTGGAACCCTGGGTCTCCCAGTGTCAGGGTACAGCCTTGACCCCCTAGGACCCCTTCTGTTTCCCCTTGTATTTCTGTCAGGGGACGTCCCTTTTGCAACGTGCCACATCCCCTAAGTCATACTGCGACCGGCCCTAAACTAGGCCAGTGGCGCAGTCGACAACCTTGCGACAGGCATACTGCTGGGGTTGAGGCATGTGCACCGCACACCATGTGCCTGGCAAGAGAACCACAGGGACAACATGCTCTGGCAGGGCCCTGCCGACCACTGCAACAGGACCCCATGGCACGACAGGGTGACAGCAACCCTCGACAAAGACTGTTGCAGGTCCGACAGACCGACAGCAAGATGCGGCAACATACACCAGGACTTGGTGCATGCAGCTGCCATCGGCAGACAAGCGGCACCAGCGCCTGTCCTGCAACATGGATCAACGATGGGCACAGGGAGTCATCGGGTATGAGAGGAGGCTGCAGCAACAGTGACAGCAGGGTATAGGTATGTGGTGAGACATGAGGGCATACGACAGGGGTCCTGTCGGGACCCCTAGTATGCAGCAACTACGGCATGATGCAACACGGAATGCGGTCCAGTGAACCTGGTCCTGTACAGGTCTCAGCCACAGGTTTGCTTCCATTTGCTTCCATTTCTCCCTTGGTATATATACCTCTGCAGCACCCCCTTTGTACCTTAGATTCGATCTCACAGGAATCCCCCTATGGTCCTGGGAATCTCACTCATTTTTGTTTTTGGCTGTCGCAGCAGCTTCTGAGGCCTGACACACCTCAGCAGATGCGGCAGGGACTCCACACCCGGCAAGGCCCTCACAGTTACCCATGAGGGTCCGACGGCCTCGACAGCCTAGTGACATCTTAGTGCAACAAACGCCGACATGGCAAGGCTAGGTGCGGCACCACCGGCAGAGACTCGCTGATTGAGGCACTGTGCAGCCTGATGGCCGTTGCTGCCCTGCTACATTGTGACACAACCTGGCATGACTGCCGCAGCCATAGAAGGCAGATGCGATGATGACCAGGCGATTGGGTCAGCACACACGGCACTCTGTATACATCTGTGTCGTCACTGCAATACTCCGACTCCGGTAACCCCTTGCGGCCTGAAGCCGTCGAGGCCACCAAGAGGCAGCAGCACTGCATCCGTCTGTTGTCGCCCCTCTGCTAGTGTGCTTGCAGCACATCTGGCCTACACCTGCCTTACTACTGCCTTGGCTTCGACAAGACCTCGATGGGCATCAAGACCTACATTCAGCAGTGTACTCCTTTGGCGACGTCCCCTGCTGCAACAACTAACCTGTGCGACTTAGCACCCCTGACCTTGCCCCTTGTGGCTGGTCCTTGCCGGCTACACGGCATGTACGACATCGTGGCTGCCGACCTGCGGCCAGTATCATACTACCCCTCCGGCAGTTGCATCGACATCCGACGCTGGGTTGTTTGGACTGCTCGGCCCCCTGGTTGTGATCGTGCTTGCGGCGGGATCATAGGGTTGCCCTCACAATTTCTCTAGTTTCCCAGTGCTGTGCTATGATGTCATAGCTGTGGAGCACCTTTGACACAGTGGTGATGTCATGTGGTGTCATATGTGGAGCCTGCACTGCCTCACTATGATGTCATGGTTGGTCCAAGCCCCAGGCCTGGACCCTAGCCTGACTCATGGCTATGTCACAGTGATGTCATGATGACATAACAGCTCCACAGTGCAACAGTAGAGATTCTCATGCCCCATGCTGTGACCCATGCACTCCCTTTTGTGTATTTATACCTGCCCATTGCTGCCTTATACTCCTCAGAC
Source organism: Calocera viscosa TUFC12733 (assembly GCA_001630345.1). NCBI lineage: Eukaryota > Fungi > Basidiomycota > Dacrymycetes > Dacrymycetales > Dacrymycetaceae > Calocera > Calocera viscosa. Next base: position 116,649 of record KV417328.1, read on the forward strand.
TTGGTCTCTGAGGTGAAAGGACCTCGGAGTAGGACCTCACTGATAGTGACCCAATTGGTAGAGTTGCCCCAGAGTACTGTTAAGACTGATCTGTATTTCAAGAGGTCGCAATACAGCACTAGAGGTAGGGGTAAGATGAAAGGAGAGGGTAGGGTCTGAAGGAGGAATGGTGCCGCAGGTTAAGGGACCGGGCTGGGGCCCGGTCCTGCGGACCGCAGCAGAGTTTGAAAAAGTGGTCTGAACCAGTGGTGTGAGAGAGATGATGGCAAAGGAGGGAAAGCCCCATTTGTGGGGTATTCAGGAACTAAGAGGGGTCATAGGAATGTGAGGCAAAACCCATCCTAGAGTGCGCTCTAGGGCAGTCCTGAGGAGGGGGGCTTGGAGCCTGGGCCTCAGCCTCAGCAAACTGAACCACTGCCAGCCATATGTGCAATAAAGCGTAAACTTGCACATATGGGAATGTGAGGGCACACAGGCTGGTGATGAGGCTGCTACCCAATAACTACACAAGAGTCACACTAACTAACAAGGGGGAGATGATATGGTAGACCTGATGACTATTGGGATTGTCCTACAGACTGTGGAGAATCTTCAGAGACCAAGTCTGAGGAGAACAAGGCAAGAAAGCTAACTACTTATACACAGAGGAAGGGCAGGTTGTGGAGCTATGATGTCATAATGACATAGTGTGGAGCTATGACATAGTGTGGGGCTATGATGTCATGTGGAGCTGGGCTGAGACATGCATTGCATCATCAAGGCTTGGCTCTGACATCATAGTCACCATGACATCATAGTGTGCTGGTGATGTCATAGTGTAATGACTAAAGCATGCTGACTAGAGGAAAACAAGCTGTGCTCTGACACATCCTGACTGGGAGTGTCCCTCTACTCTAGTCAAGGTAGGACATGATCTCTTCCCAATGGCCCAGGTCATGATTGCTACAGAGCATAACCTGCCCCTAATGCCTTTCTTGGACCTGACTTATGGGGAAAAGGTGGGAGATGAGTCTAACTGTACCACTACTAACAATGGCTCTATTGAGCCTGAGGATGTGGACATGGACTCTGTCAGCATCAGTAATATCTGGACTAACAGGCATGAGACTACCCAGAACATCATTAATGATGTCCTGGAAGAGGCTTACACTAACTTCATGGTGTAAAGTACCCTTACCCTATATCCACTACTCCCAGCCACCCAACATGTTGAACCTACTTAGTGCAATGGCTATCTCTCTGACCAGCATGCACAAGGTTGAGGTTTCAATTCCCACATGTGCAAGTTTATGCTTTATTGCACATATGGCAGGATGGCAGTGTAGTTTGCTGCATCTGTGGCACTGGCTCCAAGCCTCTGCCTCCGGACTGCCCTAGAGTGGCACTCTAGGGTGGGTTTTGCTTCACATTCCTACATCCCCTCTCAATTCCTGAATACCCCACAAATGGGGCTTTCTCTCCTTTGCCATCACCTCTTTCACACCACCGGCTCAGACCACTTTTTCAAACTCTGCTGCAGTCCGCAGGACCGGGCCCCAGCCCGGTCCCTTAACCTGCGGCTGTAAGGTTTCCTTACCCGCTATTCTATTACCTTCATTCTATATTAGCATGCCTATCCTGTGTTATACTCACCTATTCTCCCTATCCTTCCTAGCACTCCTAGACTTCACATTCCTCGCCTCCCTTAGCGGCAGTGCTCTTTTGAGTCACATGACCAAGACCATTGACTTGGTCACACCCTGTCTTATTTTGCTTCTGCATCTTTGTCCTTTGTCCTCCCTCTATCTCTAGGCCTGTACCTAGACATCTTGAAATACAGATCAGTCTTAACAGTAACCTTGGGCAACGTCTCACAACTGGGATCACCAGTGAGGACCTTCTCCAAGGTCCTTCCAGCGGCACCATTCCTCCTTCAGACCCTACCCTCTCCTTTCATCTTACCCCTACCTCTAGTGCTGTATTGCGACCTCTTGAAATACAGATCAGTCTTAACAGTACTCTGGGGCAACTCTACCAATTGGGTCACTATCAGTGAGGACCTACTCCGAGGTCCTTTCACATGGCTACCTTTGAAGAGGCTTGGGATAAGTTGAGGAAGGAAGTGGTGGAAGAGGTGATGGAAAGGGTTGAGGCTGAGGAACAGGCTGAGGTGGAGAAAATTCTCTTCTGATGTACTTGAAGTGTTTTCTATGTTCATTGGAGAAAAACTCCACTCTATGCCTTTCTCCTCTTCTTCTTCTATGTCAAACTGTGGTGGAAAATGTCTAGCACCATCACATGGTTTTCTGATTTTCTGGTCTATGCAGGGTTTCCAGTCCACAATGTGATTGCTTGCCAGGTAATTTACCATCAGTCCAATCAAAAAGAATTTGTTTGGGTGGGAGTGTGAGGTTGGTGTAGGGTTGGAAGTTCAGCCTTTCAAAGGTGAGTGCTGCTATCCTCCTAGGTGCAGAAGGATAAAGTCTATGGAATTCTTTGATTTCAGGTTCTGCATCTACATTACCCTCTGGTTCCCAGGTGTTTTCAGATGCAGGGAAATCCTTCCCTTTGATGAGGTAGTACAGCTTGCCTCTTTTGAGTTTGCTGTCCTCCACTCTCTCCACTTCCCACCTCTCTTCCCCATCTGGAAGTATGATAGGTGGTGGCCTAGTAGCCTGGGTCCTGTGAGGCAAGTCTGACTCTTTATATGGTCTAAACTTGCTGACATGGAAAACAGGGTGTATTTTGAAGTTGGATGGTAGCTGGAGTTTGTAGGCTTTGGGATTCACTTGTTCCAATATCTTGAAAGGCCCAAACCATTTATCATCCAACTTCTTGGCAGGCCTTGTGGTTTTGATATTTTTGGCATCCAACCATACACTACTCCCTGTTGGGTATGTAGGTGTATCTCCATGGTGAGCATCATAGAATCTGGCCATATCTGCCTTAGCTTGCTCCAGAGCTGTTTTGTGTTCTTCTTGGACCTGGGATAACATGCTAAGGAAGTCACTGACTCCCTGTGCATTAGTCTCTCTTCTGGGTTCAGTTCCCAGTCTTGGGTTTTGCCCAGAGTCCACAGGGAAGGGTGTAAGCCTTGTAGAGGCTTGCACTCTGTTGTTGTATGCAAACTCAGCTAAGGGAAGCCATTCAGCCCAATCATCTTGTTGATAGTTAACAAACATTCTTAGGAATTGTTCAATCTCCTGATTGATCCTTTCAGTTTGTCCATCAGTTTGAGGATGATAGGCAGTGGAGGCAGAGGTTTTGATTCCAAGCATCCCATTAAGTTCCCTGGTAAAGTGGGAAATGAACTGTGAGCCCCTATCACTAATAATCTCCTCAGGAAGTCCATGATGCTTCCATACATTGTCCCTAAACAGTCTGGCTATGCCAACTGAGGTGACCTCTGTCTGTGTGGCTGCAAAGTGAGCCCTCTTGCTTGGTTTGTCCACAGCCACAAAGATAACATCATAGCCTTGGCTCAAGGGAAGTTGTGTGATCAAATCTACTGTGACCAGCTCCCATCTCTTGTTTGGTATCCTGTTGGGCAGTAATTCTCCTACTGGCTTGCTGGGATACACCTTGGTCCTGTTACAAGCATCACAGGTAGCAACATAACTTGCCACAAACCTGCTTATACCAGGCCACCAGTAGTTTCTTGAAACCAGTTCAAGTGTCTTCCACCTCCCAGGATGCCCCATGATTGGTGAGTCATGATGCAGTTTCACAATCTTGGTCCTAAGAGTCTGATCTTGAGGCACATAGACCTTGCCTTGGAACAGGATAAGGCCTTGCTCCTCCTGCCATTCCCTTCTTAACAAGTGGTTACTTGAGGAATTCTGGAGCTCCTTGATCTTGACAACAGCTTTATCCATGTCTTTGCAAGCCCTTATGTCCTTCAAGAGATCTTTCTCCTGACCTGAGATCATCATGTGACCTCTGTCCATGGCCCTGATCTTGAAAAGCTCAGGTTTGAGGAGGACAACATTCTCATTGTCTTCTCCTCCTTGCCCAGAACTCTTACCAGGTCTATAGACTAGAGTGAAGTCAAAGCTGGATAAGAAGAGAGACCACCTAGCCTGTCTCCTTGTCAGTTTCTTGGCTGTTCTGAAGTATGCCAGGTTTTTATGGTCTGTCAGAACAGTGAAGGGATGCATAGCCCCTTCTAAGAAATGCCTCCACTCTTCCAAGGCTCTGATGATGGCAAGAAGCTCCTTGTCATATATGTCATAGTTTCTCTCTGTTTGAGAAAGGTTCTTGGACATAAATGCAATAGGATGCCACTTTTCATCATCATCCTGTTGGGACAGCACTGCTCCAGTAGCATAGCCTGAGTTGTCAGCTTCTACTTGAAATGGTTTGTCATCTTGGGCAAACATTAGTACTGGAGTAGAAGTGATAGCCTTCTTTAAAGCCTGGAAAGCCTCCTCTTGAGGGTCTTCCCATGTCCAAGGGTTTTGCTTCCTGGTCAGGTCATGAAGTGGTCTGGCAATCTCAGAAAAGTCTCTTATGAACATTCTGTAGAAGTTGCAGAAACCCACAAAGGACTGCAGCTCAGTCAAGGTAGTAGGTGAGGGCCAATTGCAAACTCCCTCCACCTTTACAGGATCCATCTGGAGCTTTCCCTTGCCCACCATGAAGCCTAAGTACTCTACTTGTTGCTGATGGAAATCACACTTATCAGCCTTTAGGTAGAGTTTATGTTCTCTCAGGACTTCAAGAACCCTTTGGACTGTGTGGCTATGCCTCTCCAAATCTTGATGAAAGATAAGAATGTCATCCAGATAGATGATAACAAGGCCCTCATCTATCAGATCTCTGAAAATATCATTCATCATCTGTTGGAAGGTGCTGGGGCTATTGCATAACCCAAAGAACATGACCAGGGGTTCATATAGCCCCCTATTGGTCCTGAAGGCTGCCTTCCATTCATCACCCTCCTTGATTCTGATGTTATTATAGCCCCATCTGACATCAAGTTTGGTGAAGAAGACACCCTTTCTCAACTTGTTCACCATCTCAGTGACCAAAGGAATAGGATATCTGTTCTTGATGGTCATGTCATTTAGCTTTCTGTAGTCTTGGACCAGCCTAAGCCTACCATCCTTCTTCTTTACAAAGAAGACAGGAGAGGCCATAGGTGATTTGGATGGTCTGATCCTACCTGAAGCTAAATTATCCTTCAAGAACTGATCCAGCTCTCCTTGTTCAATCAGTGAGAGAGGGTAGACCTTGGTGTAGTTTGGTTCACTACCAGGCTTCAACTCAATAGCATGATCCCATGGTCTGTGTTCTGGAAGCTCCTCAAAGCTTTCCTTAGAAAACACCTCCTGGTACCTATGATACTCTTTAGGTACCAGTTCTTCAAAGGTCTTCTCTCTTTCTGAGAGCTTCTTCTCTGCAGCTAGTCTGGTGGACACTGTCTCTGTCACCCTGATCTCAGCTACCTCCTCTTTTCCTGGTCTCAGGAAAGCTATGAACAGCCTATCTGTGGAGATAGGATGCCATGTCTCTTCCTGCCCTTCAAGGAGATTGAGGGGATCAGGTTCTTCTTCTGTATCCACCATAATGGGATGCTCAGACAGTTCCATCCTAGTCCTTGCTCTTCTTGTTGCTCTCTGTCTGATTCTCTTGTTGTGGTTCAGCTGCTTGGCTCTATACCCACAAGACAAAGGACATCTGGACATCACTACTGTGCCAGTGGCCCAATCTATGTCAGGGTTATGGAGTTTCAGCCAAGTATGACCCACAATCATGGCTTTGCCTCCTAGATGACACACAGCAAAGGTTGCCCTCTCAGTGTGATCTTGGTGTCTCATGATCAAATCCACTTCTCTCCTAATGGAGCCTCCTTCATTGAGAGTTCCATCTACATTGTAGACTGGGATGGCTCTTGTCAGGAGTCTGGTACATAACCTTTTGTTGTTGACCAGAGTGGTATCAATGAACATGTCTGTGGCACCAGAGTCCACTAAGGCTTTTAACACCATCCTCTCTCCAGTATCTATGGTCTGGAGCTCAAGTTCTAGCTCAGGTCCCTTGGAACTGGGCATAGATCTTATGTGAATGAGGGGTGGTGGTGTATCCTCTTGTGCAAGGAGGTTTTGGGACATGCTTCCAGGAATAGAAGGTACTGCAGCTGAAGGGGGAGTGTTGTTGACAGTGGTGGATTGGTTGACAGTGGCTTGCAACATTCCAGACAGGGAGGTGCTTGAAGTCAGGCAGGTCATGTCCAAACCTGCTGACTGCTTCAAAAATCCTTTTTGGGTTCTTCATTCTTCTCCTTGGCCTCCCCACTGCTAGTCATTTCTTCAAGCAGGACAGCCCTGACAAGTTTCTTCATGTTCAGGGGGCAGTTCCTGGCTATATGACCCTGCTGATGGCAGGTATAGCATACAGGGGCAGGTCTGGGTTTGGATGGCCTACTACTGTCTATATCCATGGGGTCCCCATCATAGAGGTGTGCCCTAGGGACATAGGGCCTGTTGTTGGCTTGTAGAGCTGGCCTGGTGTTAGCAGAGGAAGCAAAGACCCTGTTGGTGGGCCTGGGCTGGGTATGGCTAGCAATCTTCCTTCTAGCCTCAAGCTTTCTCCACTGGTGGTCAAACCTTTCAGCATAGGTATACCAGTCTTCCAGTGTGGTAGGCATGTCAGCTAGGGAGTAGATCCTGTCCACAATGGCCCTGTTAAGCCCCTGTTGGAACTTCTCAATATGAGCAGTGCCATTGTAGCCAGTCTGGCTAGCAAGCTCCTTGAACTCTGCAATATTATCATTTACAGGCCTGGATCCTTGGATGAGAAGATCCATCTTGAGTCTGGCAGAGGAGGAAGCTGGATCTGCAAATGCATCCTTTATCTTGGTAGCAAAATCAACCCAAGAGGTAAAGAAGGGTGCATTGTGCTCCTGCTGTCATTGGATGACCCTGGAGGCCCATTCACCAGCCTTTCTTCCCTTCATATAGGACAGGGCAAATAGGATGGCTTGTTGTTCAGTAGGGAACTCCTGGTGCCACCTGGCTGAGGAAGATCTGGGCTCTGCCCTTCTCTCCATCAAAGACATCAGGTGTGGCAAGGTGCATAGGCATAGTTGAGAGGTTGATTGGTGGTATATTGGTGGTAGGAGTAGGCTCAGGGTTAGGGGCTGGCTGAGGGTCCTGGACAGCTGCCTGAGTGGCATTGTGCTGCTGGATCTGCTCAGTGAGCTGCTGGATCTGAACTTGCATATTGAGAATAAGCTCTGCCTGTTGCTGCTCCATGATGGATATTGGGAAGCAAGAGGTTTTTTTTGGGTTGGCCCTTGTTGAGTGAGTGTGGGTGTGTAGAGTAGAGTAAGGGTAAGAGCCAAGTCTGAGGAGAACAAGGCAAGAAAGCTAACTACTTATACACAGAGGAAGGGCAGGTTGTGGAGCTATGATGTCATAATGACATAGTGTGGAGCTATGACATAGTGTGGGGCTATGATGTCATGTGGAGCTGGGCTGAGACATGCATTGCATCATCAAGGCTTGGCTCTGACATCATAGTCACCATGACATCATAGTGTGCTGGTGATGTCATAGTGTAATGACTAAAGCATGCTGACTAGAGGAAAACAAGCTGTGCCCTGACAGGCATTGCCCTGAGTACTGTTAAGACTGTATTTCAAGATGTCTAGATACAGCACTCAAGATAGGGATAGATGGAAAAGGAGGGATGTGGAAGCAATGGAAGGACCTTGGAGAAGGTCCTCACTGATAGTGATCCAAGCCGATAGGTGTCGCCCTGAGTACTGTTAAGACTGTTCTGTATTTTGAGATGTCTAGATACAGCACTCAAGATAGGGATACATGGAAAAGGAGGGATGAGGAAGCAAATGCAAAGGAGATGTGGCAACGTCCCTGCCTGGGTCACATGACTATGATCCTGGAGCAGATAGCAGAATGGAAAGGTAAGGATAGACAGAAAGTGTACAATGTGAGTAAGGGAACCTCACAACCTCTAAAATTCCCCGAAAACTTCCAGCAGGTAGAGGACACCCCCAGGAAGAAAGTTTCATAGAGCTTCAACCTATGTTTATAGGTAGGTTGTGGAGATATTCCTTTTTTCTGGTTTTTGCCTCCATAATTCCCAAATGTTGCCAGTAGGTAGAGGTGAAAGGACCTTGGAGTAGGACCTCACTGATAGTGACCCAATTGGTAGAGTTGCCCCAGAGTACTGTTAAGACTGATCTGTATTTCAAGAGGTCGCAATACAGCACTAGAGGTAGGGGTAAGATGAAAGGAGAGGGTAGGGTCTGAAGGAGGAATGGTGCTGCAGGTTAAGGGACCGGGCTGGGGCCCGGTCCTGCAGACCGCAGCAGAGTTTGAAAAAGTGGTCTGAGCCGGTGGTGTGAAAGAGGTGATGGCAAAGGAGAGAAAGCCCCATTTGTGGGGTATTCAGGAATTGAGAGGGGATGTAGGAATGTGAAGCAAAACCCACCCTAGAGTGCCACTCTAGGGCAGTCCGGAGGCAGAGGCTTGGAGCCAGTGCCACAGATGCAGCAAACTACACTACCATCCTGCCATATGTGCAATAAAGCATAAACTTGCACATGTGGGAATTGAAACCTCAACCTTGTGCATGCTGGTCAGAGAGATAGCCATTGCACTAAGTAGGTTCAACATGTCGGGTGGCTGGGAGTAGTGGATATAGGGTAAGGGCACCTTACACACATGTCCAGGAAGAAGCTTTCATACTGCCGCAATATGTGTTTATAAGTAGACCATGGAGGTATTTCGCTTTTCTGGGTGTTTCCTCCAAACATTACTTTACTGTGTCAGATGGTACATTACTGTGTCACAAAGAAGCCCTCATATGTGTATAACACAGGCTTATAAGTAGACAGTGGAGATATTCAAATGTATTGTTCTTTATGTGGGAAAATCACAATTATTTCTTGAGATGGTAGATCACACCTGTGTCTGTAAAGTATCATATAGGTATAACACAGGCTAATAAGTAGATGGTGGAGATATTTGGCTTTTATGTATTTCACCTCTGAATTTTACCATACTGTGTCAGAAGGTAGATCACAACTCCATTTATAACCTCTTATAGAGGCACAAGACATGTTTATAAGCAGACAGCAGAGATATTCAACTTTTCAGTTTGGGCCTCCAAAACATTCCAACATTGTGTCAGATATAGTATATCAGAGCATAGATCACCTCTCCATGCATGCTCTGATCCATCTATTGCCCAAATTGATGAAGAAATGTCTGAGATATCAAATTTGCAATTTTCACCTTCAAACAACCTTGATAGGTGCTTATGCTACAAGTGCTTTGAAATTTGGCACAACCAGTCCAGGAAGCTTGGAGTGCAGAGTTGAAACATCATCCATGGAAGTGGCATCATGTGAGTAGACAACTCTTTTTATACCTAAATGTTCCAGTCTAGCATGAGAACAAATTGTCAAAGCACAGCAATTGTAAGGTTCCCTTACTTGCATTGTACACTTTCCATCTATCCTTACCTGTCTGTTCTGCTCTCTGTTCCGGGATCATAGTCATGTGACCCAGACAGGGACTTTGCTGCATCTCTGTTGCAGTTGCTTCCACATCCCTCCTTTTCCATCTATCCCCATCTTGAGTGCTGTATCTAGATGTCTTGAAATACAGAACAGTCTTAAGTACTCAGGGCAATGCCTGTTGGCTTGGATCACTATCAGTGAGGACCTTCTCCAAGGTCCTTCCAGTAATCTGTTTTGTAAAGCAATTTTGTAAAGCAAACCAGTTGCTTGACATATGCACCCAGTTTGTGGATCAAAGGACCCATCAAACATACCAAATAATTGTGTGAAGGACTTCAACGTAGATCACCGGTTTGCAGGTCACACCAGTTGGTGGGTCATCTACCCCTTCTACGGCTCTGTTCATAATTTTGAGCCTGTCCAGTAGTTAGGAAGGTGTACAGTTCACTACATGCCGACTCAGAGTGAACAAATTCAGTGTTTTGGTGGAGTTGTAGCGTCAAGAAGTTGGCAACTGAATGGAATGACCCGCGGACTGGGTTGACCCGCGAACTGGTGATCTACGTTATGCTATCTACCCCTAACCTTATCTAACCCCTAATCAGGACCCGTTCGGCAACGAGGTGTCTGGCGTGCTGTATCTTGGGCTGCGGACCGGTATCTACACCTAGAAGGTCTGAACTCTCTGAGATTTGGGTTGTATCTTGCCTGATACAGGGGCCCCGCACCTGGTAGCCCAGCAGGGATGCTGAGGAGGGCAGGGGTGGGCGTGGGCAGTCATGCCGGGGAAGGTGTCGGTCGAGGACTTGCGAGGTTGCGATGGGCGGCCGGAGGGGCCCACCACGGCGCCACCGCCAGAGCTGGGGGGCCCAAACGACGTGGTCGAATGCGAGGAGGATGAGGGAGAAGATGAGCAGGAGATGTGCGGGGAGATGGGGGGATGGGCACTGAGAGCCAGGAACGGAGGTCGATCGCTGAGACCGTAAAGGCGCGGGAGGGAGGGTGGCGGGTGCGTGGGGGTGGGTGCGTGGGGGTGGGTGCACATTCGTGCTGAGTGGGGAACGCCGTGAGAGGAGGGAGCGGGACAGGGAGCGGGACAGGAAGGAGCATGCGTGGTTGGAGTACGGGTAGTTGGAGCCAGCGAGACTCGCTCTCAAGGCTTGTCTCGATTGAAGGAGAACTTGCCTACACTCACGGCATAAGATGTACGACAGTAGTTTAACTGGAAGGACTGCACCTTTCCAGGCTTCCTTGAATGCCTTTTCATGTTGCACTTCGCTCTGCTCTTCATCTCGTCTCTGGACATAGAGCTCACGAGCGATATCGGGGTCTGTGTATGTGTAAATAAGTGACTGCCAACAGGTTTGCGAGGCACCAGAGCATTACCGTTCGGGTGCGCCTTGTTGAGCTCTTCCAGCAATTTGATCGCCTTTAATCGCTCACCAAGATGGATTTGCGCCTGAGCCTTCCGAAATGCAGCCTTCGCATTACCCTCGTCTTTTGACAAGGCCTACAGGGACTGATAAGCACAGGAGTCGGCAGACGGCTGGTAACAAGAACAAACTTTTTCAGCCGACTCGAGAGCTCTTTTCCAGTTGGCCAGCTTGAGGTGGATTACTAAGCAGGTCAATAACTCTCCGTGGCGATGATCACAACCCTTACCTGACATATTGTTATATAGAGCGACAAGCAACATATCAGCCTGGAAGGAGATAAGATGACCGGCAAGACGGAGCGTCACGTCACACTAGCCTCTGTTCTTGGTCGCTTCTTCTCGTCCCCTGGACCAGCTGCAGTGGTCCCCGTACTCGACTCCATGGCTGAAGTCAGAGATTTCTCCAGACCTTGAACATAGAAGATAGCCTAGGGCAGAAGAGTTAGAGGACGACGGACTTGCTGGCCACGAGCGTCGCACTTCGTGGTAAAGACGGAGGGCATCTCGATACTGCCCGCTCTTGAAAGCCGCATTTCCGAGGTCTTTCTTCTCCAGAGCGATCTTGAGCTTGTCTTCTGCGGTTGATTCAGACATGGTGAAGCGCATATACAGTGGCTACGATGTAGATTCGGAGACGGGATGAAGAAAGAAGACCGAAACCATGAGTCACGGTGGCACAGAAGGTGACGACGCGCCACGGAAACAAAATAGACTTGCCGGCATAGGGACCTTGCTGGACTTGGCGTACTGAGGGTACTTCTTGGCATAGGGACTATCCGAGCCTTCCTTGTTGTGAACAACACAAGTTCACGCAGCGGGCGGTGCCCGCCCCCGGACGCTTTCAGCGGGACAGCAATCGATGCATTACAGTATTTTCAGTAGGGTGGTCGACGATGACAAAACACACGATAGTGTCTTCTTCTTGCGACAGTCACATTGTCAAGAGCTCGGAGCTAGCATATTTTAGAATTGTCTCAAAGCTATCTGTCTCTTGGCCTGGTGTGATACCGTGGCGATGGCAGGAGCGACGGCCTGCCGAAGTGCTGCCTCCATTCTCGCTCGTGTCGAAGGCCGCAGTAAGGCAGTGGCGTCCTTGAAGGCTCTGGGATGTGTCGATGCCAGGTTGAGTATCTGAGTAACTCCGAACTCGTGAATCTTGACCGTGGTATCGCAATGAAGGTAAAGCACATATACGGGCAGTATGATGCACAGTATACGCGTGACTAGGTAGGACGGTTGAGCAGGAAGACACGGATGCGAATCGTTGGTACTTACTCTGATCCGGTTCGATCACAGACAGAACCGCGTTCAACAATCGTTGACGTTCCTCCAAGTTGTTGCAGCCCAGATCCAAAGCACACAGAGCCAGTCCAGGAAGCATCAACCTGCAACAAACGCGTGATACAGCGGTGCCAGATTGTGCTGCAGACATCAAGATATTGGCACATTGAATGGCCGCATGTGAAATATGCTACGTGGTGTCAGCCGGTTCGCTAAAAACACCACAGCGGCCATGCTTACAGTGTCGGTATCCACAAGGCGTTGCGTTAACAGGGAACTGTACTGTTCGACGAGAGGGTAGCTGAAAGTTGTTCGCGCAGGAGCAATAGACAATGTAATCGCGGCAGCAAGCAAGTTATTTTGCAACTTTTTAGTTACTTCGGGACCTTGTCGTCCACTGTGGCCATTTAGTACGTATGTGAGGATACTACGAACGAGACCCACCTCATTGCTTCGATGTTCACTACACAGGCAGATAAAAGCCCATGTACGGCTTGATTTGATCTTCGCGTTTGGTTCAGAATGTCAGCTTCTGCTCGTGTGGAAGGCCACAATATTAGAGTTTTCAGAGCAGGCAAAGCAGATGCCACGCTGGAATTCGCTGGAGACTCATCCCGCAGCAAATCTGTGAAGGACATGAACGTGTGGTTTGGAATCTTTAACGTTGGAGCCCGCACCTATGAACGTGGATAGTGCGATGACCCTGACATCTTCACGGACTTCAAGATCGCAGTGTTCCGTGATACGGCGTAGTGTGTCCACTGCGAGGCCATAGAGACTGCCCGTGTCGACTAGATTTCCATCTAATTGAGACCGCCATAGGGCCGATCAGAGTTGTAAGCAGTAGGCGAAGGGATAGCGTCATACCTTGATTCGACAGCTCTCTTGAAGAAGAAAGTCGGTGAACAATACAGAGCACAATCCGCATGCAATGGATAGCATGATCTGACAAATCCCTGCCGACGATGTCAGTTCCACGGCAAGGAAGCTCGGCCGAAGCTCGCCCATACCATGCTACATCAAGTGATGTAGTGCTGCGGTTGGCCAACGCATTCGCAACGCGGAGGACACCTTCGAGAATCCCAGGTGGGCCGCCTAATGCAAACCTATAGAGCATTGCGCTGAGTTCTCCAAATGTGACAGGCTGCATAGGTTGTTTGCCAGAGAATTCGGATCGGAGGAGCTCTGACAGAAATTGGAGAGCCACCGCACGCTGTTCACTAAGACGTTTCGTCGAATCGCTAGCTGGAGCATCCTCCAAGAGAATCTGATAGGCCAGGCCCAAGAAGACGGGGTATAGCAAGCACGGATCGGCATCGCTATGGTGCCTTACGCCGTTGGTGTGACCGGCTTCCTTGCGCGTCGCCCTATTAAGTGGCGCGGCTAAATCTTGGTCGTTCTGTTGCATGAGCAAAGACAGTGCTGCGAGGATATACCACCAGGCATCCGCATAGTACTGTGTTGCTTAGCAAAAGACAATTGTTCTGAAATACCAGACTGACCTGCAGAGTGACGTCTTTCTCCAAAATTGAGCTTGATATGATAGTTCCAGCTAACTCTTCCGAGTCAGCCGTGACCTCTGAGTGCGCCTTCAGCCGCGCATAATCAACCATGCTCTCAACCCAAAGACTAGAAAGAAGACGACGATGTGGACGTATGATGCCTTCAAGATACGTTCGTTGGCCGCTCGAAATTGCGAGCTTTGCCCAGGCAGAGATAACAGATATACGAAGCATGACAGACGCATTCGGCCCCAGTTGGCCGCCTTCGCCCAATGTCAGATTGGTCGCTCCTAATGATTCGATCGTTACTGCACGCGATCACTTCTGTAGACCAAGGCCCGCACCTGCACATTGCTCCAATGCCGTTGTTAACAGCTTCAAGATGCGTCCCATCTTTGATCCATCTTCCACAACCCCAGAACCAATAAAACTGGCGCACACTTCAACGGCCGACGCCAGCAGTTCAGGGGTTGAGTCTGCTGAGAAAGCCGGCGTGAGAGCCGCTGCGATGGGAGCCTGATACTGTTCAAGTAAAAGAGAACCTTCCACGTGCGGATCCGGAGCATCTGCAAAGATCTGTCACGCCGATTGGAGAGTCAGCAAGCTAACTAAAGCAAGCAAAACAACTGCACCTCAACCACATCACGGAGAACAACCAAACCGGCTAGTCGGATTTCCGTCACATAAGCGGTAGACGCCGTGAAAGCCATTCTGATCAGCTCTGGGACCTTGCTCGCTAAGAGGTTGGATGCGTCGAACCCATGCATTTTGGCAAAACGCAAGTCAACTTGTTCTCGCAGCCCAGCAGCAGAAAGTGTCTTGCAGACATCGTGTAAACATTGTAGAGCAAAAAGCTGTGTTCGCCATCGACCAATCGCACGCGGATTGGGCGCCTTCTCGCTGGAGGCTTCTCCTGAAACCTGCAAAGACTCAGATTCATCGTCTTGGGGAGCATTAGTAAACGCTTCAGGCTTTAATGCTTGCTGTGAATTGTTGGCCTGAGACATAATCTTCTGGCAGAGGCTGATCCAGGCGGACGGATTTGTCGCAACCGTTTGCGAGAGCCAGCTTGACAATATCGCACGGACGCCATCGACACTGGCATCTGCATCGAGCATGGCAAACAGAGCTTGGGCTAACTGATCGCCTCCATATTTTGATACAAGCAAGACATCCTTCTGGACCAGTAGATACAGTCCGTTCACGGCTGAAGATTTCAGGGGCGTTCGCGGTGAGGACAGATATCTCCTCAAACGGAGGACAATTGTTGGCACGTCCATGAAATCCCGTGCAAACATGAGACAATGTTGCAAGCAACGCATGGCTTCAACTACAACAGCCTCGTCGGTTTCAGCCGATAACTCTTGGACCAATGCAAGCAGTAGCGTTCGGAGCCGTGTAGAGTCTCGAAGCTCTGGTCCCAAGACTGCCACCATGCTGTCTGCGATCTCGCAGATTACAGCGTAAGCAGGGAGATCGCTCAAGCCAGCTGAGATTGGGCTTCTCCTCCCTTCAGGTTCATGGCTGTCGGACATGTACAGTTTAGCCAGCATGCCGAGTGTACTCCGTATGTGAGGCTCGTAGGATAAGCTGGCCGCATCGATAACGTTGGACAGGGATTCCAACGCATAGTAGTGAACGAGTGCATGCGGATCATTCCCAAGGGACATGAGAACATTGACAATCGTCTTCAATAGAGGACCCGCTGCCAGTCCCCCCACAGAGGTGTACAGAGAGCCAAGGGCCATGGCACAGCCAGCGCGGCTGCTGGGATCCCGATTGGAGAGAACCTGATCGACCAGTGTCTTCACTTGGCTTGTAAGAGAGACTGTATCAAGGCGGCCCGCCATAAGGCCATACGCGTCACTTGACGCCTGCCGCAGTTTCTGATCGCTGTGGCTCAGTCCTCCCTACGGCAGATTTCAGATTTAGTCCAGCTCAGAGATCAAGGCAGGGCTTACCTTCAAGAAGTCCATCAAGCTCGGGTATAGAGCCAAACTGACGAATCCGTCTCGACTCTCTCGATCCGCCCAACGAAGAACATCTAGAAGAACACCAATCGTATTCATTGTGACGGCAGCCTTTCGTCCAGGATTACGGTCCAAGCGATTAGAGCGGACATTGTTCAAGAGGACATTCCAGGTCCTGTCACATGTATTGGTGGATTGGTGGGCAAGGAAGACGGTGAAAACATCAATGGCGGCGTTCACCATTCCAGTAGCAGGTGGTGGAGGCTCTGGCCACGAACGCTGGTCGACCGAAAAGTTGGTCAGTAAACACAACGGTTCATATTCGCAAGAGCCGAGGACGGGTTGTTCCAACTGCGGAGGGGTCAAACTGCGTATCAATTCGCGAATAAGTTGCCAAACCTGGCGGATGATAGCCCACTCTACGGCGTCTTGACTACGTCCGATCTTTTGCTCCGCTTGATTAGTGTACGACCCCTGATCCTCGACTTCCATCACCCAATCGCGAGTAGAGAGCCCATAGGCGTATCCATCGTTGCACTCCCAAACCGTTGTAAAGGATCCAGCGGAAGCAGCGATAGCGGCCTGCACAGACGAACCTCTGAAGATGTCCGGTCCACTGAATACCTTTACAACGGAATCAAGAAGAATGTTCTGTGAACCTTCGCTGATGCGTGAGGTACCAAATGAAACGAAGCACTGGAACATGCGTCGCTTGAACATCACTTCTAGCTCCGAAGTTGTGGCCTTGATATGAGGCAGAGGGGTTTTAGGTTCTGGTTCCTCATCATAGCCGTCGCTGATGAGACTGTTCGCAAATGACAGAGCGCTGGATAAACTTGCTCCAATTCGCCGTGACACGTCCAGAGTTGTTAAGAGACCCGAATTATGGGTCAGAAACTGCAATAGGGCCCCTAATGCACAGTGTCGGACATGGAGGAGGAATGCCAATTCGGTCGAGAATCGAGATGGAAGGTCTTCAGCCTCTTTCGTGGATGTTCTTGATAGAGTATTCCGCCACAGAGTCAACAATTGAGATAAATGAGGTTGGACAAAATGTCGTCCAAGTGTCACAAGAGCCGAGATCAGAGTCCACGAAATTTCAGCTTCGATGGCGGCCAGTGTTAAGTCGTGTTCGCCTGCCCTTTTCAGGAGCTGAATTGCCATATCCAATATGCTCGAACAGACGTCATAGGAAACGTATAGGTGTCGATATGGGAACAACGCAAACAAGGCCGCCAATCCCGTGGCTTGGCCAAGGGCCTTGGGTTGGGCATCCCTGTCCGAGCCGGGAACTAGGAGAGCGCCAACCTCCTTGGTAAGCTGCGTTGCGAGCTCCTCGACCGTTTGTTGGAGACGACGAGGGACAACCCAACAAAATTGTTGTAAGCAGTAGGCAGCGGCGACACGGACGGAATGGTCCGGGTGCTCGAGTAGTCGTACAATGGGACCAACCAGTGCAGACTGAATAGATGTCGGTTGTTATCGCAAGGGAGGAAGGTGAATTGCCCACCTGTAAGAACTGAGGAGCATTTCCGAGCTGCTGGAGTAGCTCTGACACTTCTTTCAAAGCAGCGACCAGTGTTAAATGACTTGGTGAACTTTGGCCAGGCATCAGCGCCGGCCATTTTCGAAGGTAATTGGCGATCAAGTCTTGAATCGCTGCAATTTGACCTTGCTCGCTGAGCATGCGCACTCCAACAAGATCACGTAATATGGCGCTGACGAATTTGCGCACTCGCAAGATCTCGTGCTGTGAGACTCGATTCCTAGAGTGGCCAATGATATCGATGAGAAAGTGCTTCGCGATGGCTGAGTAGTTGGCTTCCACGTATACCGACCCGAGCACATTGAGTAGAGTTGCGTAACTTTGGACGATTCCAACTCGAGTTCGGTGTGTCGCAGACGGCTTGTTGAAGACTGCGGCGAGGTGTGACAGTACGGACTGCAACGAGATGGTGGGTGCAGGAGGCTTTGTTGTTTCGGTCGGGATGTCGTCACGATCTTCAGCACCAGACGCCTTTCTTTCACTTTTCACAGATAGATCCTTGCTGGTCACTGAAGCAGTCAAAGAGGTGGCCAGAAGAGTGCCCATAACCTCAGCGAAGTGTCTGCGCGTTGCGTGGTCCGCAGAGTCCACATGCCGTACGCATAGTTGGACAACGCTATCGACTTCCTGCGTTGTCAATTGATTCAAATGCTTGTGTACGCCGGCCAGAATCTATCACCACATCAGTATCTTCTCAGTCTGCATCATAATTAAAGGTACATCGGCAGAAATGCGCTGAATTGCAGGAGCCTTATCGCCAACTCCTTGTCTGAATGTCTTCAGGAGATCCTTCACTGTGTTTTCTGGAATGGCTTTCGCCGCAGAGCTGATGGACTTGGAAATCGATAGGGCAGCATGATACCGCAATAAGATGGGCTTCACGAATGTGAGAACTCGTCAATCATATCAGAAGACGCTGCTTACGAGGGCCGTTGTTTTGAACAGTTTCAAAGCGATGGCAACCAGATCCGCAGTGACCGACATCACCTAACCCTAAGCGTTAGCGGCAGTCTCAGTGCGAAGATTAGAACAAGCTGAGTACTTGAGAACCGAAACCCAGCATAAGTTCACCC
This sequence comes from Calocera viscosa TUFC12733, assembly GCA_001630345.1. Classification (NCBI taxonomy): domain Eukaryota; kingdom Fungi; phylum Basidiomycota; class Dacrymycetes; order Dacrymycetales; family Dacrymycetaceae; genus Calocera; species Calocera viscosa. Next base: position 134,925 of record KV417328.1, read on the forward strand.
ATGCAATAAAGCGTGCACCTGATCCCGTGGTCAGCTTGTACATTTAGAAGTTCAGGACAGCGTACACTCGTAAATCTCGGTCCACTGACTTCGTCGTTGCTTCCGCAGTTGACTTCAACAGCGTCTGCAAGGTGTCATATAGAGTCCTTGATTCAGTCCGATTATAAAGCTTCACAAAACATCTTGATAGGGCATGCCGTATAGGGCGACTAGGGAAAGGAAGTCCATCCGAACAGATTGCGATCTTCACAAGGAGTCGTTCGACGCCATCGAATCGCTGCCGGATTTCAAGCTTTGCAACAGATCAGAACAGGGGCAATGGTCGCATCTGTGATCGACACCACCTTTGATTGCTTGTCAAGAGCAGCGTCGAGTTGTCTAAGCCATTGGAACAAGTCGATGTCTCCATTGTCGCCTCTGAACCGGGCCTTGGCCAGACTGGATCAAAACATGGGTAATTATCGGCCTAGACCGACTTACCTCGTCAATCAAAACGTCCTCGTCCGTCGCCGTGAGGCTCATGACATTGGCTTCGTGCGTGTCGTTTGGTCTCCAAGAGGCAGGGAGCAGGTGATGGACGGGTCTGCAAGTAGGGGTCCCTTACAGTATCACGTGTGATTTCTTCCCACGGGTGCGATTTAGGGCCGTAGCCGCCCCCAAGGCGCGCGTGGGGCGCGCCGCCCGTTGTCATCTCTCAAGCATCCTAGTATGTACGCGACGGCCCTCATCCCGACTTCCGACGAAGTGAGGCGGGGTCTGTTGTTGAAAGCTCAGAGTAACCAATCCGAGACTCGAACATGCGACCTCCAATAGTACAGCTTGTAATCGGCACCCAGTAACATTGAGGCTTCCAAACCTTACAACCTCGCCAAGGTGCCGCCGATACCTGAGGGAAACGATTTAGTCCTAAGGCCGCGTCCTTCTATGCCTCATCTCGACTCGAGACCTCGTCCCCGCCCATTTCGCTGGCATATTTCGCCCCATCCCTTGGCTCATTGATCCACCCCGCGCGATTCAGTTATGCTGCCGAGTGATTATTTGCACGGCGCCCATTTGCTGTCGGATATTTGCACCCCCTTATCAGGTCTTGTTTCCGTGCTGAATATGATCGTATGATCTTCTATGTCATTTTCTATGGGAACAGAGACGAGTCCATGATTGCGAGGAGATACTGTATGCGGTATGAGCGGGACTTTATAACTCGATGAGGTCGCATATACCGCGCAGCGAGCGAGCGGCTGCGGGAATGTGCCGAATGCACAGGGCACAGGAACTGAAAGGGGAAGAGAAGCAATGTCGGCAGATATGCGGACAAATAAGGGCAATGCGGTTGCGTATGGAGAGTACAAGACAGTCGGGCACGCGCGGTTGTCTTGCAGATGGGCATCCCTGTGAGTGTCTGTGAAAGGAGTGAGACGTAAGCGAGGAGAGACAAGACACTGGCAGTCGCGCGAGTGTGAGATGGGGCATCGCCGGGCGTGTCTGTGACAAGGAGCGAGACGTGAGCAAGGAGAGACAAGACAGTCGGGCGCACGCGCGGTTGTCTTGCAGATGGGTCATCACTGGGAGTGTCTGTGAGAGGAGTGAGACGTGGGTGAGGAGAGACAAGACACTGGCAGTCGCGCGAGTGTGAGATGGGGCATCGCCGGGCGTGTCTGTGACAAGGAGCGAGACGTGAGC
>KV417329.1:0-38860 GCA_001630345.1 Calocera viscosa TUFC12733
ATTCCCCTTACCTTGCCCTTACTGTTGTGTATTGTGCTAGTGACTCTGGTGCAGTCTGAGGTAGCAGCCTTGTCAGCAGCTTGTGTGCCCTCACACATTGGCGGAGGTGTGGGTGTCTGCAACCGCACATCCAGCTTTGAACTCACAGCATTGGGGTTGAATGGGACTAGTTCAGCAGCATGAAACCCACCCTTGATGTTCTGGGCTGTGAAGACAGTATTGAAGGGTGTGTTGAAGGCAGGGAAGAAGTCATCCTTTGTGATGTGGTTCACATTGGCTCAGATCAGGCATGAGATTTGTGCACCATATGCATTCTTCAATGAGCCAAATACACCAACATCAAGTGGTTGGGTCAGATGAGAGGAATGGGCAGGTAAGCAGAGTGAAATTATGTTGTGGCCCTTGCAATATTTGGTGAATGCAGCATTGATGTGACTCTGTGTCCATCAAGGACCAGCATGCAATATCAACCCTTCTGGTGAAGCTTTGTATGTTCATCAAAATGCTTGAGCCATTCAAGACCGGTAGCATTGTCAGTCCAGCCATTGTGAGTGGTGACAATGACCCAGTTGGCAGGAACATGACCGTCGGAGTACCATGGAGCAAGGTGGAAGCAACCTGCAACACAGAGGAAAGGTGGGACAACATGTCCATCTCCTGCAATTGTACAGATTGCTGTTGCCCATTCTCGGTTGCCTAGCTGGATGGCCTTTGGTTTGCCGGTTCAATCGGAGCGTGTAACAGCCATAACTGGCTGGATCATGCCCATCATGAAGCCTGTTTTGTCAAAGTTATAGAAGTCACTATCTCGGATGCCATACTGGGCTTGCATATTGGCAACCAAGCTGAACCATGCACCCACCACCCTGGGATCTTCTTGGTGTGCACACAGGTAGTCATAGATGCGAAACATATGTCTGGAGAGGGCTGGCTGTTGCATTTGCCAACCCATGTCTGGCTGTTGCATTTGCCAACCCATGTCTGGCTGTTGCATTTGCCAACCCATGTCTGGCTGTGCTTCACCAGTAGAAGATTTGCCATATCTTCCACATCCACCTTCTGCAGTGAAAACCCTCACCTGTCCAGCTGCAGAATATACTGCACAAGCCCCTCCTCCTCTGCTGCAGTCAGAGTTGCTCAGACACTCCTGCTCTTGGACCTCAAAGAGATGCCTTTGGTCCTTCTCTGCAATGTTGTGTATGGGACCTCAAAGACTTTGGCAGCTTCACGGAGCAAGAGATTCTTGTCTGACTGCATGCTCTCAATTGCTAGCAAAACTTGGCATTCTTTAGACATGGGAGAAGAGGTATATAACATAATATGATGCAGAGCAAGATGGATTGTTGTGGTCAGGGTCAAAGTGATCCACTCACTGATTCGATCTGCTCAATGATAAACCACATTAGCAGGTAGAGCATACCTCCATGAAGTGCCCTTCATAGAGCCACAGCATATATTGTAAGTAGGCTGTGGAGATATTTTGCTTTATGGTTTTTGCCTCCAAAAAATCCCAAATATTGTCAGTGGGTAGAGCACACCTTCATCAAGAAGGTTTCATACAGCAACAACATGTGTTTATAAGTAGATGGTGGAGATATTTGCATTTTATGTTCTTCACCTTCAGAAGTTTCCATCCTGTGTCATGTCAGACTGTACATCACTGCTTCAAAAAGAAACCCTTATGTGTGTGCAACACATGGTTGATAAAGAGATGGCAGACATGTTTGAAGTTTCAGTTTTGACCTCCAACAATTCTCATATTGTGTCAAAATGTACATCAACTCTCCATATGTACCATGGTATGGTGTTGACCAGGGTTGATAAGAAGATGGCAGAGGTATTCAACTTTTAAGTTTTCTGTCTCCAAAAATTCCCATACTGGGTGAGAGGGTACATCAATCATCCATATACACACTGCTATGATGTTAACTGGGGTTGATAAGCAGGTGGCAGAGATATTTATGTTACATATTTTCAACCTTCAAAAATCCTCACTCAGGCTGTGTCAAAAGATATATCGCTCCTCCACTCACACTCTGATGTGCCTATGACTCAATCTGATGAAGAAACAGCTGAGGTATTGAGTCTACAAGTTTTCAACCTTGGATAATCCTCAAACGGCATCAAATGGTATATCAATCCTCTATACAAGCACTGATCCACCATTGACCAAAGCTGATAAATAGATGGCTGAGATATTATTGAGTTTACCAATCTTGGATAACCTCAATAGTCAGGTGGGTGACAGACTGTCTCTTCATACACTGTCAGGGTACAGCCTTGACCCCCTAGGGCCCCTTCTGTTTCCCCTTGTATTTCTCTTGTTTCCCAGTGCTGTGCTATGATGTCATAGCTGTGGAGCATCTCTGACACAGTGGTGATGTCATGAGGACACAACAGCTCCACAGTGCTCCACAGTGCAACAGTGTGGGTTCTCATGCCCCATGCTGTGGCCCATGCACCCCCTTTTGTGTATGTATATCTGCCCTTTGCTGCCCTAGGATCCTCAGACTTGGTCTCTGAGGATCCTCCACAGGCTTACTGTAGGACAGTCCTGAAGTCATCAAGTGTTATTCCCCTTACCTTGCCCTTACTGTTGTGTATTGTGCTAGTGACTCTGGTGCAGTCTGAGGTAGCAGCCTTGTCAGCAGCTTGTGTGCCCTCACATACACACACTGATCCCAGCTTTCATCTCAATTGATAAGCAGACAGCTGAGATGATGATTCTGTGAGCTTTTGACACATCTCAGGAGCCTACTTCATCTGAGAACTGACCTTGGTGCTGGAGAAGCCATTGAGCCTTCCAGAACCATGCAGCTGTGGCAAGACAGCCTTTTATGTCTGTGCAATGTGCTGCAGCAGCAGCCGTGTCAAGGGACGCTTTTCTTCAGTGAATAAATGCAGGGAGGGACGGCCATCTGTCTTGCTCAGCCGTGTTATGATTGGATTGAGAGGGGGGGGAGGGGGGGGGCATGGTTGAGAAGGCATTCAGGAGACCAGGTAGCAATACAGAATGAAAAGTGAATGCAAACACGGCAGGAAGCCCTCAGCTTATCCGAGTCGGCCCGCACCTCAGAACAGGCATATTATATGATACAAGAAGTCATCGAATGTTGTTCCGTTCCCCTTGGCGGGGTCCGCGGACGACGCCATCCAATGCGGGTTTTAACGCACTCTCTTCTGAGCCCTGCTACGAAGCCTCTCCTCAATCTCCACCTTCATACCAGCGTTTTCGTTTCGCTTCTGCTGGAATTCGTACTGGAAGCTGGTGCTTCTCGCAGTCTCTAGTTCCAAGAAGATGTTCTCGTTTGTAGAGACCAGTTCAACGGAAGGCTGGATGGTTGTTTCACCCGCATACGGTGTGATCTGATAGATGAGTTCGGTTTGACGGCGTTTGGCTCGCACCGGTGAAGGTTCCATCCAGGGGGCGAGTACATCCAAACTCGAATCGGGAGGAGCATCTTCTTGGGGATAGAAGCATACGGTTACAGCGGTCACGTTTCTGTTGGGTGGACCCATATGACAAGGTACCCGTGATGGCGTCCCTGTCGTGGCGGTATTGGTCATCACTGCTTTGACATTCTCTCGCTCGGCTTCGTTTGGAATCCATTCGTTAAGCATGCTGGTTCCAATCATCTCCCTGGGTGACCAGCCGACAGCATCGAGGAACGGACTCGGACCAGCGCCAAGGAAATGGCCGTCAACGGATGTTTTTCCCCATACAGCGCGCTCTACCAGCCCACCGGCATGAGCAATGGTGGACCACGCAAGCCGAGGCATTTCCCGTTTGCGGCCGGTGAGAACAATGGATTTGCGGCCCTTCCCTTGCTCAACATAGAGGCGACCGTTACACTCAAGCCAGATGTAGCCACTGTATTTTCGCCTCACACGTAATGGGAGCCAACTTCATCGAAGAACTGACCTTGGTGCCGGAGAACGCATTGAGCCTTCCAGAGCCCTGCAACTACATGCATCTATGTTCGTAGAGTGGGCGCTCACAACTCAATCGAATGGATGAAGCAGAACCAGGACCGGGAGTCGTCCGGTGTCACGGGACTGTCTCTTCTCTCGCCTCGTTTTGCATGCAATGTCGGGAAACTCTTCGAAAACTCAGTCGAAGGTATTCAGCCTATTGCAATGAGTATTGGTCTGGAACACGGAGCTTCCTGATCAATGACGCACCAGCTCTCCATTGCGGTCATCCAGCTTCGTTGCCCAACTGTCTACCCATTGCCGGTATAATGGTGAATTGTCCCTTTCAAGCGGTTTCACAGCGTCGATCAAGTACTCATTGGCAGCCTTGAGACTGTCAACAAGCGTGCCTCCCTCCAATGCAGATTCCACTAGTGCAGTAGCCCGTAGCATGCGTGCCTCCGGGTCGAATGGTAAGGCTCTTTGCAGTAGGTCCATCAGGTAAACCATTATGTCGTGTGCAAGAGAAGACGGATAAGATTGGAATAGATTGAGCAGTGATTGAAAGAGGACCAGAGTGGGCAGGCCTGCAAGTACTCGGTTAATAAGAGCGCCCCAACAAGCTGCGTTGTCATACTATTGATTGCGCTGTCGATGACTGTCCTGACGACCGCCCCGCTCAAAACTTCTTGTCGTGCACGGTATGCTTCATTTGGACCTCCATCCCGTACGTCTTGAATGCCAAGGATATCCCATCTGCGTCGCAGGCCTTCAACATAGCTCAGCTCCATTTTGACGTATTCCGTCCATAGCTCCACAGAGTCTGAGTTGAATCGGAGTCCGCGCTGCAGCAAAGCACGTGCAGAAGATGGTGATCCTTGAGAAAGCTCATGCGAGGCTGCAATAATGTAGATTGACGGTGTATTGGGATGTAATTGTAGTGCGCTAAGCTTTAATCGTTAGATGTGTTCGTTCAGAGGAAGACAGTCATCACGCACCGAGCGCAAAGCCGCCCCACCAGTCCTCTAGCCCCATTCTGTTTAGCCAGCTCAACATACTGGGTCCACAGGGATATGTCAGCTTTAAACTTGCGGACCGCTCGCTCGAAGATATAGTATTGTCTTCGGACAATTGCGTAGTCCGAAATGGAAGGAGGTGACGGCGGCAGCTCTACATGCCAACAGGGTAAGCAAGACACGATCAAATAAAACCGCACAAGACACACTCAGTCGTTGCAGCCTCTTCTTCCGTAGAGCCTCCAGGCTGATTTCATATTGGGCATATCGCAAGAAATCTGCTTTGTCCGCTACTCGCCGAACCAAGAAAGTCTCGAAAGCTGTTCGGCGCTTGACAATTTCCTTAATCTCTGCAGGGGAGAAGATGCCCTTCCTGACAAGATCTTTGAGCTCGGGGAGCATTTGCTCCTGGTGATACTGTACACGTTCCATGACGTCCACGAGAAGAGGCGCAACGAAAGAAGCAGGATGTGGGACGCACAAGGGTCTTCGGTCTCAAGTTACTATTGTCGGGATCAATTTATTCTCGATTGCGTGAATGTGACTGTGCAGTCTGTCGGTCGACACCTTGTGATTGCAATGCTGGTATACTATACAAGGCCGCGTTGGATGTACAATCAAATGAACCGTATATGAGCTACATATCATCTACGCTCCACTGATATGCCTCCAATCCACTGCGCTGCTTCTCATTCTGCCGCTGGAATAGCTTCTTCTCGAAGCCGTTGCCTCGGTCCACGCCGTCCCATCTATACCCAGGCAGGATGCCAAACCGATTTGGAGGAGGGGGCGGTCCGTTATAGACAGGGCGCTTCAGGCCGGATTTCTTTTTCTACAGATAATATATTAGAACAAGGCGAACACTTGTGGACTGGCGAATATGCTAACCGTTAAGAAAGCCGCAGCGGGATCGTCCCATCTCTCTTCGTCCTTCATCTGTCGGTTCATCTCAGCATCATCTGCGGTCCTGACGAAGCCTTTGCGACGCTCTTCCTCCAGTTCCCTCCTTCGTCTGTCCGCCTCTTCTCTCTGGACAACTCCCTTACCCCACTGCATTTGCTTTTCCATCTTCTCCGCCTCTTCCCTTGCCCGTCGTTTCTTCTCCGCTCGGGCAACACTCAGATCAATCTTACGTCCGGATGCATCGCGATATACAGTCTCCTGTTCCAAATTTCCAGTTTCAACAGTTGGGGAAGGTGACCGTGGTCTCGTCTGAGCGGGGACAGAGGGTGGTAGAGGTTGGCCGTTGGGTAGAACGAGCTGAGGTTGTTCGTCTGGCGGTGAAGGCTCTCGGATCGTCTGCCACCCACCACCATTCTTCTTTCTGAAGCTCTTCGCCTCCTCCACAAACTCGGGCGCATCTTCTTCATCCATATTATCGACGGCAACCTTCCACGCCATGGCGTCATCGTCGACAATCAACGAAGGGGCGGCTGCTGCTGAGGTCGACGGACCTGGATGTTTTCGCTTTTTCTTGCGCGGTGCTTCACGAGCGAGGATAGCATCTGCCTTGGGCCCGGACATGTACTTCTCGGCCAGGTAAGCCTTGAGAGAGGATGACATGTTTGCCCGCGTTGTACAATGAGAGGTGAACGTAGCGTGCCTAAAAGCAGCGGAGGCTCAGGGACGACAGACTTGGCTACTCTCGAGCTTCACAGCCACAGCCAATGAACTCATCCCCTCGCTATCATACCATGGACTCCACAATGTGAACGTGTCGAGCCAAAATGCTTGGGGAGCGTCAAGGGCCGCAACTGGAGGCTGATCAGAGACTCGTCAAGCTGGAGGAAATACGGTGAATCCAGCTGAATTCACCGGAATCCAACTTCCCCGGCTGTTCGCCGGAAATTAGTTGCCTGAATGCTGTGCTTCGGCCAATGTCCATCACACAGTGTTGCCTAATCAACCAATCGCCGATTCCGGGTCCATGTGATTAGGCGCCGGGACTGGGAAAGAATTGCACGCATTGAAACGTAACAGCGTGCTGTCAGATGCTGCGTGAAGGCAATGCCAAGGCCCCTTGCTCCCTATACGAGCGGAGAACATGTTCCCCTGAACCCCTTAGCCATCAACCACCATGTCGCAAGTGAGCATTGCCAACAATGCCGATCCCCTGCGCGTGCTGACGAGGTTCTAACAGCCTGCATACTATGGACCCCAAATTCAATACCCAGCTCCTATGTATCACCAGCAATGTGAGTAGCCGTGTATCAGTCGATCAGGACCTCTCTGACGCCAGCAAAGCCGGCTATTATCAACAACCTGTATATGCGCAGCCGGCTCCTCAAGTAAGCTGTGTTCACATGTGTGATAGCAAACAAGATCCTCACATTCATCAGGTCATGTACTATGGTCCAGGTCATCCAGGCTATCAGCACCATCGCCATCTCCGGCGGAGAGGAGCTTGCGAGGACTGCTGTGGTTGCTGTGATTGGTACGTCCCAACCCGCTCCCCTCTTCGGCTTTGTCTGACAGTCTCTCACAGCCTTGCTGTTCTTTGTGCTTGCCTCTTTTGTTGTGAATGCGCCCAATGTTGCGACTACTGCTGCTAACGAGGACTTACTTGGTTTCTGTAATCTATGACTTGACGACTTAATGAGGATCTCGAACACCATAGCATTGTTGCAAGACCTAAGCACAGGAGTCCTTGGAAGTATGATGATAATACACGACCATGAAGAGAACTGAGGGTATACGCGGCAGCTCAGAAGGTTCGAAAACTGAACGATGCGCTAAGTTATACATATGCAGGAAGATGAATGTGAGCGAGGGCTCAGTCTAGATGGTGCCGATTGTTGGGTTGAATGAAATGATTTCATCGTAAAGCATCTTTTTCAGCTCTTCGCGGCTGATGTCATCCTTGTGAAGGTCAAACTCGAAGAACTCCGGCTCCAGAGGCGGGGCAACCGGCTCATCGTCTGGGTCATGCTGGATGAAGTATCAGGAACACCGTCTCGAACATGGCTGCAATAGGTATACTACTCACATAAGCCTCGAGGTAGGGGTGGGCCAAAGCGGCTTCCACGGTCATTCGCTTCTTGGGGTCGAACGTCAAAGTGCGAGTGAGGAAATCGACTGCCAGGGGGCTGGCATTGGGGAAGAGGCTCGCGAACGACTTCTTCTTGCGGAAGGGAAGCGCACGAAGGTAATCCCTGGATCGGCGAGTGCTGATGTTGTAGAACTCCTCGATAGTCGGCGTGCCCAGCACATCAAGGATGAGGGTCAACTGATGATGGTAGTCGCGTCCTGGGAATAACGGCTTTCCGGAAAGCATCTCGGCGAGGATGCACCCAACAGACCAAACGTCGATGGCCTTGGTGTATTGCTTGAAGGTAAGCATGATCTCTGGCGCGCGATACCATCGAGTCGCGACATATTCCGTCATGAAACCCGTCTCGGTGCCAGAGGGCTCGGCAGTGCGGACGCTTCGGGCAAGACCAAAGTCGCACACCTTCAGATCGCAGTTCGAATTGAGCAGTAGATTGCTCGGCTTGAGATCGCGGTGGATCACGTCGGCAGAGTGGAGCGCCTTCAATGCTCGAAGAGTCTGGTAGATGAAATACTGGGCGTGGTCGTCGGACAGATCCTGCGTCCGGATAACGCGATGCATGTCCGTCTCCATGAGCTCCTGAATCAAGTAGACCTCCTTGAAGGCTTCAATGGATGGCGGCTTGATGATATCCAGAATAGCAATGATCTGGAATGCGAGTCAATCAAGCGCAGACGGTGAAAGGGCGGACAGACGTACATTTTCAGACACACCCGATTCGGATAAGAACTTGAGCAACTTCAGCTCGCGAAGCGTTCGTAAGCAGAACATGGAATGATCGAACGGTGCGATCTTCTTGATGGCCACTTTGCGTCCCGTAGGACGGTGAACGGCGGAGCAGACAATGCCGTATGCGCCCTCTCCGACGACGTCCAGCACTTGGTATTGTGTGCCGACATTGAAGCGGACCTTGCGTGGAGCCGAATGGGAGGATGCATGGGAATGCTTCTTTGTGGACGCCGTCGAGGCCTTGGTGCGCTCCTTCTCGGCCGCAGGTTTCTCCGCAGGAGGCGGGGTGCTAGGGCGGGTCGTGGCAGCGTTCGTAGCTGCGGTGGCGGCCGCGGTGGTGGTGGTGGTGGCTGCTGTAGTAGGGCTAGGCATTGCGCAAAAGGAAGAAGGCTAAGGGGAGTGGACAGAGGAAACGAGGTGATGGACGAGTGGGGGGGGGCCTTGTATAGGGCTCTGGTTGATATCAGAGGGGGGAGTAGGCAACGGAAACCGGAGCGGGATTTTAGAATGAACCGTCAAGGTCCGTGGATGGTAACCTGCCTGTAGTCGTGACGACCAGCGCGCTTATTGTTGGGAAGGGGGATGGTGGTTGTAGTGATGAGAGACGGGGTGTGCCGGTGAGCGTCGCTCTGTTGTCTCCGAGTGGGCGTGAGTTCGGTTGCGTTGTTGTTCTGGATCTTCTGGTCGCAAGCCGGCTGGACCTTTTGTAGTTTGGCGAGGGGCTGTGTGGCCCTTCTGGAACGCCTGGGGAAGGGCAGGAGGTCGCGACGTGCATGAACATCGAATAGGATTGATCAGGAATGCACAGCTACGAGAGGACAACGCGACAACCGGCACATCCACCCGCGACCAGGGGCACGACAACCGCCCGCCCGGATTCAATTAGAGCAACCCAATTGGGCGACGCGGCGTTTCAATATGCCCCTTTCATCACACGTCAGGCAATGGAACCCATTCCGGTGTCGACGTACTGGCATGCCCGCAGGCTCGTCAGCGTTTCATACGCTCACACTCAATCTAACAAGGTCATGCTTGGCATGCACACGGCTCCTTCATCCTGCGTGCTTCTTACGCTGTCCCTGACCGGCGATCCACATCATCCTCGGGCGACATATGGACGCACAGGTCCCAACTTTGGTAAAGCATGGTTCTCTAACGGGTATACCGAAACAGCAGAAAACAGAAAACAGTCCTTGAGCCATGCGCTACCACCCCGGAGTCTCACTCGGGCTTTCGGCTCACAAACAAGAGCATGGGCGTGAACAGCTATTATCAGAGCATCAGCTGCAGCAGACGATCGTATTCTTGGCTTTACTGACCTTCTGCCTGCCGCCCTCCACAAGGCTAGCGGCAGCTCGCTTGAGCGACTCACCCACCTCCACGGTACCCTTAGGCACCACGCCGACCGTCTCCAGCAGCTTCAGAGCGGAGTGGGTGACGAGCATACCGGACCAGCTCATGCGCCACACGGTGAAGTAGTCCCAGACCGTCTGGGCATTGCGAATGTTGCCTTCCAAAGGATAGTACCAAGGGATAGGATCGGGGCGCTCCGCCAGGTCCTCCTCATGGAGGATTTCAAAGCCAACAGTCTTGAGCGCTTGGCGAGCTTCAGCCGTGGTGCGCATCTCGGGGATGCCATCGCCAACCTGCGTAACGTCAGCTTAACAACACGCGCATCCCAGATTGAAAGCGTGACTGACCTCAATCTCGTGGGCGATGTGCTTGTGAGATGCGATGGCAGGATCCCACTTGTCCGTCATGGTCCATTCGTATACGCCAAACTAGGGATACAGTCAGCTGCGGGCCGCTCGGAGTAGGCACCCTGCATACGATTCCACCAGGCTTCAAAACCTTCAAAATCTCCCCATAGATGCCCTCGAATGTCGGTGCATGCACGGTGGCCTCGATAGCGTAGACTATGAAATAGGTCAGCGTCAGCCGTACGCCATTCCCCTCCTGCTGCAACTCACCAGCATCAAAACTATCTGGTCCGAAGATTTCCTCCAACTTCATGAAGTCCCCCACCTGGAAGGTGAGCTGATCGCAGAGCTGCGCCTGTTCCGTGTACTTGCGAGCACGGCCAACCTGGAAGTCGTTGTTGTTGATTCCAACGATCTTGACGTCGCAGAAGCGCGCGATCTCGCGAGCGGGGCCGCCGACGCCGCATCCCACGTCAAGAACACGCATGCCTGGGCGGAGACCCATCTGGGCGGCGAGGTAGTGCTCATGTCGCGCCAACTATGTCACGCGGTCAGCTTTCTGGAAATCGATTCTACAGACGGCTGAACGCACCGACTGGTGGAAGCCCTCGCCCTTATAGAAGCGAGAAAAGTGGAAGCTCTTCGCCCATCCATACTCATAGAGCTCAGTGGCGCCATCATAATAGCCTGTCGTGCGATAATCAGGAAGGGTGAAGCGGAGGGGAATACGAGATTTTACTTACCATTGATGAGCTCGGTGTAGTTGTTCAGACGGTTGTCCTTGTCCACCTCGGTGTCCACCTTGGCATCCTTCTGCCAAAAGGCATTGTAATTCTCCATTCGGCCCTGAACACGGGCATCTCCTGGTTTGACCATGGTGCTGTGAGGTATGGTGGACATGTGAGTGGAGTGCTCGCAAAATGGGAATATGCAAAGAGGCACAGGGGGGGTTTCAGAGACTTGAATGGTTCCCGAGGGAAAAAACCCAGCGTCGAGACGTCGTGGGATATAGATGTTTCCTCACAAGATGGGTAGATTTATAGGGAAATGGGGCTCACGATAGAGGCGGCGCAAAAGATGGTGGAAAGGGGGAGGAAACGAGAGGCAGAGGTAATGATGAGGTGTTTTGCGAGAGAGGGAGGCGAGATGGAGAACGTTGGGGGAGGAGAAGCCCCGACTTAGCCTCGTAAGACCCTATTTTTCTCGATCCAACCCCGGAGGCCGCTGCCGTCATCGGCTCTGAATGGGCCCGCTTACGCTCAAGGGTCCACCCACGCACGTGACATCGTTCAACGACGTGACCTCTCACCCCCGCCGCCTCACAGGGCCGGCTAGGTGCTCGCAATGTCTGCCTACACTCCTGAACAATTGATCAGCTGGACCTATCGCGCTGACGCCGTCGTACGATGCCTCGTCTCCGATATCTTGCAAATGCAGGCCTTCAATGGTGAGTTGTCACTTCTCTGAAACCCCTGGCTTACTACGGCCCCTGACGGCGTTCACACAGGATATTTCCAGCTTGGCAACTATCCATGCAGATCTGCGCAGTTGGTAGGAATTATCGTAGGAGTGCAAGAACAAGAGAAGCGAACAGTGTATACTAGTAAGCTGAATGCATTGACATGTCCACGGTGCTTCCTGACCGAGACCGCGATAGTGGACGACGGTACGGGGGTGATCGAATGCATTCGCCGCCATAACCTTGTTTCGGACGATGGACCAGGTATGGGAGACACGGCCAAGTGTGCTGGTAGGATAGTGGAGACGCCATGGAACGAAAGACGATTAGAGGCAGACAGTATAGGTGCGCGACGCGCCCCGTGTCTCGTCTACACTACCACTCATCTACAACCTCGCAGAAACGCTGCGTGATCCAACTGAAGAACCGCGTCACTGGCTCCAGGTGTCAGAACTCCATAGGACATTGTACCACCAACCTTTTGTTATGCCGAGCTTGCCGCGGGAAGTTTCGACTCCCAAACGTGCCAAGGGGTTGTGTGATGTTCCAACAACCGACTCTTCAGTAGCCGATCGTAGCGAAGCATCAAGCCCGCTCAAGGTAAGAGCATTAGCCGCTAGTACCACACAAATAAGGCTGACTGTACTCGATAGTCGTCACTGGCCCTCCGTCATCCTTCGAAACTTAGGTCCAAGCAGCTCACGGCCGAAACCTTCCTCGTATACATGAAGGCATGTTTGATGGTTGCATGTGAGGGCTCCGCTGTGCCAGAAAGCAAGAGTTTCGAAGACCCACTTGCCACACCAACGAGAGCTCCGGCATACGACCAAGACGCTACACCCAAAGCATATGTTGTTCCCTCAAGCCCGAGCCGCTATGTACCCCGATATGGCGGCCGAGCTACTGGGAAGTGTGTCGCTCGGACAGCGATGCATGCCGAACCCTCTGGAATGGCCGTATCCTCTCTTCGTCGCGTCGAACCACTCTCTATACTCGCGCGGCGTATTGTAAAAGCTGAAGCACGCCGACGTGGAAAGCAGCATGATGCTGGCGAGAAAGCAGGATCGGATCAGCTCAAGTCCTCCAAATCGAAGCGTGACAACGAGGCACAGAAGGCCAAACGACTATTCTCTTGGGCTCTGAGGAAGCTCAGACAAGAAGGGTCCATAGTTCTGGGGGTTATGCCGGCGAGAGCTCTGGTCGACGTCGACATTAACCTCAGCTCTTTGTGGAAATCGCAAGCGCTCGACGGAGGCTCCATCCTAAGCAGCGCAACGTCAGTCGATCTATCTCATGGATCAAACAGCCCTCCCCTCTCCCCTCCGCTGATTAATGAAGAGACATACTTGCCCGTCACGCCCTCTCTCCTGTCATTACACGTGTTAGAAGCGTTCAAGCACTGTATGCGGAAGAAAGGGAAGAAGAAAGGCGTTTCAGCTTCTGACATCCTTTCGCGAATGAAACTCGACGAGAGGTGGGAGTACCTGGGCGTTTGGCACATTGATGAGACGCTGCAATGCTTGGAGGGAGAAGAAAGGGTTTGCCAGATGGGAGGTGAAGAGTGGGCGTTGATATGATGAAGCGCTATTGACTAGATTGCTTTGTTCTTATTTATTTCCTTGGTGCTAGCCACGCCGGGGCCGAAGGAGTGGCCTTGGGAGGAATTGATTGCGCGTTATATTGTCCGGGTTTCTATGTACGGAACACATCCATATGCGTGATGACACAGAACGAAAGGAACAGCATTAGGTCCGCAGTGACGATGGTAGAGGAAAGAAGGACTGTCTGTGGGCATAAGAAAAGCTATTTACTCGACTGTCACCGACTTTGCTCTGCGATAACCATGAGCATCTGTACGTTTCAGAGAGGCGATGTCACTCACAGGTTCCTAGGGAAATCGACGTCAAAGCCATTGAGAATGGCAAGGTGATAGCTAAGAAGCTGCAGGGGAATGATGTTCAAGATACCTTGAAGGCAGTCAATGGTGCGGGGAACACGGATTGTCTTCATGTTGCTCTCAATGTACTCGTCATCATCGTTGCAAATGATGATTGGTTGACCCTTCCTAGCGGTTACCTGAGAGAGCGCAGATTGGACCTTAGGGTAGAGGGAGTCGCGGGTCATGATAATGATGACCGGCATATTTTCGTCGATGAGGGCCAATGGGCCGTGCTTGAGCTCGCCAGCAAGGATGCCCTCGCTGTGCATGTAGCTGATCTCCTTGATCTTCAAGGCACCCTCCAAGCAAGTTGCGTACTGGAAGCCTCGGCCCATGATAAGAAGACTGCGTGAGTTTGCGAGGGTGTTCTTCGCGAACTGCTGCAACAAGTGATCCGTGGCGAGAACCTTCTGAATCTGGCCGGGTAGTTCGTGCAGTGCATCGATGATCTGGTTGCGGCGCTCGGTGAGGGAGATGCGGTCTTCGGACAGCTGGATGGCCATCATGATCAGAGCAATGTATTGGGACGTGTATGCCTTGGTAGAGGCAACACCGATCTCGGGGCCAGCATTGATGTGAATACCGCAGTGGCTTTCGCGGGAGATGGTGGAACCGACAGTGTTGACCACACCAACGCAGAGAGCGCCGCGCTCCAAACAGTACCTCATCGCCAGAATGGTGTCTGCTGTCTCGCCTGACTGCGAGACGAAGACGCAGACGTCGTCACGGAAGATTGGCGTCTTGCGGTCGAGGAAATCTGAGGCCAGCTCCACAGAAACGGGGATCTCGGTCAACTCCTCAAAAATGGCACGCGTCTGCGGGAATGGATTAGGCGAGCCCGAACAAATGGTGCAAAACACGTACTGCAAGGCATGAATGGTAGCTTGTCCCGCAAGCAGAGAACACGATGCGTCTGCAACGCCTGATGACGTTGAGATAGCTCCTTAGACCTCCCAGCGTAATTTTGCGCGTGTCAAAGTTGACACGACCTCTCATGGTGTTCACGACAGACTCGGGCTGTTCATAGATCTCCTTCTGCATGAAGTGATCAAACTTGCCCTTCATGATCTCAGCCAGCTCGATCTCCAGAGTCTCGATAGCCCGCACGGCGGAGATGTTATCGTCTCTCCTCAGGCGGTGAATGTGGAGCTCGCCCTCCGCAATGTGCGCGATGTCGTCGTCCTCAAGATACAAAACACGCTTGGTGTGCTCGATGACCGCGGAGGCGTCGGACGCGATGAAGAACTCAATGGGTTGGGGCATGCCATCGTCGGAAAGGAATGCGCGCGACTGCTGACGTTCAATCTTGGATTGTGACAGGGTGGGCGGGGCGAGCATGCCGCTGGCAGCGGAAGAAACGGGACCTGAGGAAGTCCCGCCAAACTTGATCTCCTGCTCCTGAGTGAGCTCTACGTCAACGAAGTCGACCTTCAGCTTCTTGTCGGTCTTGACACCGATGAGCAGAGGAGAACCACGTCGGGCAGTGACGACCTCATTGGGGAAGTGGACGGACTTGAACACGAAGGCGAAAGAGCCCTCCAGCTCTTTGATGACAGCCTTGACGAGGGTCGTGAAAGTGAGGCGCTGAGAGGGTTGCGAATCCCAAACGTATTTGCAGAGAACAGCAACAGCCTCCGTGTCGGTCTCGGACTCGAACACGTAGCCGCGCTTCTGCAGGACTTGCCTCAGCTCGCCCGAGTTTGTCACGATGCCATTATGGACAACGATGAACTCGTTGCTGAATGCCGTGTTAATTGAAGCGCATATATTGTGGACTCGGGTTACTCACTTCTTGTCAGAGCGGAGGGGGTGGCAGTTGACGGGAGAAGGCTGGCCATGCGTCGCCCAACGTGTGTGAGCGATGGAGCACTGGGCGAAGAAGGACTTGTTCATGTCGACATCGGAGGAGTCGATGAGCTTGCGCAGAGCGGCAACTTTGCCAACCTGCTTGAAGAGGAGGATCTCACCCTCGTGGTCCCCGTCGATACCGATACCTAAGGTTGCTGTCAGCATATATGCGGGTTGGATCTGTTCAGGGGTGCTTGCTGACCTGCACTATCATATCCACGGTATTCTAACCGCTGGAGCGCATTGACAAGGATATCGCAGATTGCTTTGCGATCCTAGGGTGTGACGATGAGGACGTTTGCGGCTGAAGGACGCGAGATGGCAACGTGGCGACGTACCTTCTCTACGAGAAAGTTGCAGTAGGTGAAGATGCCGCACATGGCGTGAAAACAGGGACGGATGAGAGCAGAAGGAGGAGGAGAGGGCGGATTGTCTTGAAAGGAGGGGATAGAGGAAGAAAGGCTATTTGTAGTTTTAGACCGGTGGGAGGTGGGGCGTTCTTGGGAGCTGTCAGAGAGAGGAGGATGGCTGTCAGGGTCAGGCAGGCTTGGTTCTAACAGGCGGGTATCGAAGTCCACGCCCCAACGCGCGCGGGCGGTGCAGAAGCCCAGCGCGTTTCAACTCGCGCAACCGCGCCACTCTCCAACGTCGCGTCCTTCACAAAGAGAATGCCTCCGCAGCACCCTGCCCAGCACAGCCTTACTCGACGTGTGGCACTGTGCATGCCTTCCCTCGGATTTCCGCTTGTCCCGACCGCAAGCACAACTCGCCTCGCTCATAGCCTCTCTATCCTCGATCGCCCAACACAATTCCGAGGAGAGTCCCATCCTTCGAGACTCGTTCCGCCAGGGCACCAGCCCGCTTACACGTCCTCAACTAGACCCTGCAAACTCCCCGCTGCAGTCGGGTCGGGTCGGCTTAAGTAGATAATCTCAGTGCCTCACATTGTCTAGCGTACCAGATTCTACCCAATAGACAGACCAAGTGGCTGGCAGCGTTTATCTTTGCTCCACGTCGCTACGACAACGTCCGACGATGTCGGCCGTGCAGAGCTTGCCGATATCGAATATTCGCCTTCGCCCCGGTCCGCGCGTATCTAACGCCAGACAGATTCCAAAGATAGAAAGATCCCTTTCCATAATTTCACATCGCTTCGTCAGCATCGACTTATCCAACAATCGTGCCCATGGCTCAGCACTCTGCAATACCCACAGCTGAGTCTCGCTGTCCTCGCTGTCCGCCGGGTACTATACGTGTACGAGCATCCATGGCAAATTTTGAATACATTTGGTGTACCTCTGGCGAGCACGATCGGAAGGAATGTAAACGCTCATTGCTTTATGCGGGCTTTGTAAGACGGGCAGGGGAGCGAGTTGTCATCAAACAGTTTCAATGTGTCGAGGTTGTCCTTTCTCCTGTTTCTCGAGGATGCGTTCGTGGACAACCTGCTCGATTTGCTTTTCTTGTAGAGCTCGGATCTCTTCTTCCGAAATATCCAGGAGAACCTTGGGACCGGTGAACATCAGATCGATTTGCTCAAGGGTCTTGCCCTTCGTCTTTGAACCGCTAGTTAGCTGATTCTTTGCGGAAAGGGGCGGCATACTTCTGGATAGAAGAAATATACGACGGGCCACCACGCGGCATTCAGAATGCCGAAGATAATGTACGTTCTGTCTATTATAAAGTTAGTTCCCAGCTCCGACCTGGTCCCTGGTTACTTACATCCAATGTTGGTGATGGCCACCGGCGTGATCTCCGCCACAAGGAACGTGAAGATCCATGTTGCCGACGTGGCAAGAGCGGCGGATTGACTTCTGGTGGTCAAAGGAGCATACTCAGAAGCCAGGAGCCATGGACCTGGAATCCAGCCTACACCAAACCAGAAGTCGTAGACAAAGAGTGCGACAGTTGCCACGATGCCAGGACCAAACGAAACAACCGAAGTCGTGCCCGCCAGGATGAACATGCAGATGCTCATCCCAACAAGGCCCCACAACAAGAGAGGTCGACGTCCTACTTTGTCGATGATGAAGATGGGGATGAGAGTGGAAAGATAGTACTCCAAGCTGAGGAACCCAGACATGAGCGAAGACAGCTTCTGAGAGAACCCAACGCTCTCGATGAAAATGAACGGCGCGTAATAACTGTATGGCTTCAGCACTGGTGAGCCTTGCATCGCTGGAATACTCTTACGTGATGAGATTGATACCCGTCAGCTGCTGCATTATCATACCCCAAACACCGAGCATGGTCCGGTAGAAGAAACGTTGGCTCCCATTCGTAAATATCGTTTGAATGGGGCCTTTGTTCCCGAGCTGCGCCTGTGCTAGCCGCTCTTCTGCCAGGGCCGCTTCGATTTCGAGAATCTCCCTCTCTGCGGCACCAACAGGCTCGTGGATAAGCAGGCGCTCGAGAACAGCTTGAGCCTCTGCGCGTTGTCCCTGCTTCAACAGCCAGCGTGGAGTATCCGGAAGGAACATCATAAACGCAATTGTCGACAAGGCGAAGAAGACTTGTAGGGCAATTGGGAACCGCCAGGCCGCCTCGTTGTTCACATAGGACATGCCATAGTCAACCCAATACGCCACGGAGACCTGGATGAGTCAGATTAGCACCTCTGAATGTCGCACTAACGATAGAAAGCTTACGCCGCCCTAATCATGCGGTTAATCAGCACTGATTCACATGAGATTTTTGAAAACACTGACGACATTGGTCGAAAGCTCCGTAGTGATGAGCTTCCCTCTCGACTTGGCTCGGCTAAGCTCTGCGTGCCACACTGGAATGGACGACGTGATTATACCGTTGCCGGTGCCAGTAATAATTCGGCCGACCTGAGGCGATTAGGAGGTACCGTTCCCGTGCAGTATTCATCACATACGAGTAGCTGCGCCAGGGTATATGAGGTACACTGTATAATTGTTCCGACAGCAAGAATGATCGCTCCGACGATGATAGTCTTCTTGCGGCCCAAATGTTCTCCAATCACCATCGTTAAAAGTGCTCCTGCCCAGCAGCCGATATTATAGATTCCGAGCGTGAAGCCTTGAAGCTGCGCATTTCCATGTCCGCTGGTCGTGTTGATGGAGGGGAACCGCTGTGTAAACTGTGGTCCCGTAATAACGCCTCCCATGACGCCCTGCTCTGTAACACATGAGTCCACCAATCTTAGTGAGGTAGATGCAAAACACGCATACCATAGCCAAAAAGAATGAAAGCAACAGAGCACGTAAAGCCAATGAGTTTTGAGAGGGTGTGCCCCGTCAGATGTGGGTGGCCAGTCAAGAAGCTCGACATATTGACGAAAACGACGGAGGTTGCCTGTAAGGTAGAGAACGGTGGAGAGCCTTGGGGAGATCCGGGCACGCTGGCTAACCCACACCTCTCTGCCTCGGCTTCTTATTGTGATGAAAGGAAATGCAATCCACTCGGGCCGGCGAGAAAGACTCCACACAGATAGGCCGGCGGAAAAGAGATTCCTATGCGGGGCACCGGAGGGGACAAGAAGGACAGAAGCAAGCTCCCCGGACCGTAGACCATGTATGCAATGTCCGGATCAAATATGCGAGCCAGACCAATACAGCCTATAACAGATAGCCCTCTCAGGTGTGAGAGCGCAATGTCCGTGATACACGAGAATCACGTCGATTAACTGAATTGCGAGCTGGGATCCGGGTCGTCCCGTGATGCCTCGCATGAGAATCTATCCACTCCTCGGCTCCGGCGAGTTGAGCAGAAGCAAACGAAGAGCTGTACCGCTAGATGAACGTCACCCAAATGCGCGGTGTTATACGGCCGGCGTTACAAGCCCGCGGAGCGAGCTACCGAGTCTGGATAACAAAAGGGGAAGGGGTCCTCCACATCTCTCTCCAAAGGGATAAAGAACCTCGCTCCAGAAGGCTCCGCCGAAGCGCCGCAAAGAAATCACACGCACATTGCTATAAGCAGGGATCGCTCCGAGTTCGAGACTCTCCCGAGAAAGAAGGCAGATTCTATATAGAGGAAACAGTGCAGAAAAGGCGTTCGTTCCATGCGATCTAGAACAACGTCGGCGTGGGCGTTTATTTCACAATGCATAAGGAACAGGGTCGCTCGTACATGCCGATCACGCTCAGGGCGAGGAATGCAGAGGAACGCGGGGGTCGATCGTGCATGCCGATCGTGCTCAGGCTGAGGAATGCAGTGCACACACATGCTGATCGTGACCAGGCTGAGGAATGCACGGCGTAGCAATGGAGGGAGGGACCATACATGCTAGCCCTGATCAGGCCGAGGAAAGCGGGGCGGAGGAATGCCACAAAGCCGATCGTTCCATGCCAATGTTGATCAGGCCCAGGAATGCGCGGCGCAGGAATGGCCAAAGTGAGGATACATGCCGATGCTGGTCAGGCCCAGGAAAGCACCACGCAGGAATGGCCCAAGGTGAGCGTGCATAGCAATGGTGATCAGTGGAGGAATCTTCCACACAGAAATGCCGCAAGGCCGAGTGTTCCATGCCAATGCCAATCGGACTCATGAATGTCTTCAGGTGGTCGCGCGTACCAATAGTACAAGGGTGGAACCATCTCGGTTGGCGTGCTTCGTGCTGGGAGAACCAACAGGCTTGCAGCGGAACAGCTGCCGGAGCCGAGCCGGAAGCAAAGGGTCCCTGCTGGCGCGAGGTGGGACGACGGGCACGATGGGACGGCCCACGATTAGGCATCTACAGTATATAGTGGCCGCAGAGAATACAGTTTGTCTGTCACACTGTTCCGGAGTCATCTATCCAGACCTCCAACACCGGACCGCCGACCTGCGTGCCGATGTCGTTGAGCTTATCCAGCACGTCCATTCCTTGGACGACCTGCCCGAAAACAACATACTTGCCATAAATCTTCTTGAGCTGGGCAGGGTCCGAGCTGAGAACAAAAAAGAACTGGCTTGTGTTGCTGTTCTTGCCAGCATTGGCCATGGCCACGCTACCCCGAACCGGTTTCGCCTTTAGCCCGGCTTTCTCGTCGTTGAACTTGCCCCCGTATATGGACTGGACTCGTGCTCGGTTAGCTTCCAAATTCAACTTGACATCAGTGGAGCATACTTCACCCCCAGAGCCATCCCTTCGTGTGACATCGCCTCCTTGGGCCACAAAATCTTTCACAATCCGGTGGAAAGGGGTGCCGACATAATGTAGCTTCTTGTTGGGGGCGTTCTTGCACATCTCCTTGTCGCCTGTGCATAAGCTGACAAAGTTGTCGCGTGTTTTCTGAAGGCCAGTTGACTGATCGAGTTCGATGACTAGGCGGCCAGCTACGAGAGAAGCGGGCTTTCCAGAGGACAGGTCCCCTGGCTACTTTGTTATCCCAGGTGCTCCAGTGAATGGGATTGATAACACCGTACATATATGCTTGCCAAGGTCTCTTGCTGGACAGCATCGAGCTCTTCGAAGGACGGAGGCAATGAATACTTCGCTCCATTCAGAGCCAGCCAAGACTGAGCATCTTCGTACACTTTGGAAGCGTTAGCATAAGCGGCCTTATCACCTATGCCGATGTCGAGGAACACTCTTGTGGCCATGGTGGTTGAAGTGGGTTGTGTGCCAGGTGCCAGCATTGGCACGCGTCTTGCCCGATCGCTTACGGCATTTTCTGATCTCCAGATCCACATCAGGGGCTGAGTTCTCGCCTCCGCAATACTCCTCTCTTTGCCTCGCCTCCGCAACACTCCTTTCTAGGCGACGCCTGCGAAAACCATGGAATTCCCGGCGGCGACCCGATTCTACACAATGACTTGGCTTTAATATATCCTCGACCACAGGAACGAAAATCAAATGGCTCCCTTCTACCTTGGTCAATTCTCTCGATCTATTCAACCTAGCGACATCATACACATTGCCAGCCCTTCGCAGACGCAAACACTGAGGAATGGCGACATTGTGGAGATTCTGGACAGGATTTTCGAGTGGGACGATGACTGTGTAACAGCAGACACCCTCGAAAGGTGTGCCTCGTCTAGCGTGGTTCTTGGCTGCAATGCTAATGTAGTGATAGTTGGCGTTCTCGCGGTGACGACATGTGCGATGCTGCCCTTGATTTCATGTTTCCCTCCCCTTTCAGCTCGGCCGGCGTAGATTTGCTGGCCGCATTAGAATCGAAGACATCAGGGGAGGACGAGATGGCTGGGCCAGCGTGCTCCTTTCTGCAAGCTGCGAGGGTGGCAATTCCTGCATCCATTGCTGCACCGTCGGATCAGATCCTTCGCGCTCAGGCGTTCTTCTGGAGCAACACCGTGCCGATCATGACAAGTCTTCTGCATTTCAGTCTCGCCGGGGGCTTCGCCAGCCCGCGAATAAGCCGTGTGCTTAATCTCTCTTCCTATCTCATTCCGCCCAGCGCCAAGGCAGGCAAGCCAGTTGACGAAGCAATCACAAAGAGCTCGAATGACCGTACTTTTGGACGGCTGAGCGAGACCGGCCAGTTTATGCTGGAAGTTATGGGTGCGCCGCCTCCCACACTGGTGCATTCACCTGCATCGTCGCTAGCGGGGACAGCCAACGAGAAAGCGTACGAGCATTGCATGCTTCCCGATGCCGAAGGCTGGAAGTCCTCTGTACGGGTCCGGATGTTGCACGCAACCGTTAGGAGGCGCATTCTCTCCCGTGCCGCGCAGAATGGCGAGTACGAGGTCTCCCGAGACGGCCTGCCGGTCAATCAGGAAGATCTTGCTGCGACGCTGGCCTCCTTTTCTGTCGCGCCTCTCAACTGCATGAAGGACATGGGCTGGCGCGTTACGCAACAAGAAGCGGAGGACTATATCGCGTTATGGCGGGTCATCGGCTACCATCTAGGCGTTGCACCGGACATCCTCGAGAGTCATTTCATGAACTACAACCAAGCTGGCAAGTTCCTGGCGAGCTGTGTTATCCACCTGCTAGACTTTACGCACCCAGAGCCGGACGCGCCGCCGCCGCCGACAATCCCAATACTGAAGGCGATCAGTGAGCGACCGCCGTTCCGCACCAGTTTTGCGAGCCACATGGCCCTGACGCGTTTCCTCCTCGGACCAAAGTTGTCCGATCATCTCGGTGTGGCCGAGACAAGCTTGTACCAAGTTGTGCGCTTACGCCTGAACCTCTTTGTCAGCCACTATCCAAAGCGGTTCGGCGAACTGTATCCCCGCAAAGCCTGGGAGCGACGGCGCGTCGCGCTGATGAAGGAAGGCGTGCGCCGGCTGACACGCTTCAACCTCGGTCTCCGGAGGACGGTGTACCGACCGCGCGATGCGGACAAGCCGGACTTGGACCCGAGGGTGCGGGAGGCTGAGACGGTGGTGCCTGATTTCGAGGGGGGGAAGCGGATGATGAGAGAGTACAGGCTCATGATGCTCGAGATGGGCGGGGTTACGCTCACATGCGGGCTCCTGGCCTGTGCGGGCGTGTGGGCGCTTGCAGCGAGGGTGCTACTGTAGACCGTAGATGGCTCTGATGTTTGGATGGAGGAAGGACAGATGTAACCCATAGATCTCTAGATTATGATCTCCTCCACTCTACAAGCACTTATCAATGTACGACTTCATAGAGTGTTGAGCAGCTTTTCGACCGTGTCCGACAGCAGCTGCGGGTGCGAGGCCATCGCAAAGTGACCCGTGCCCTCCATGGAGAGGGAGCCGGTCTGCGGCTGGGTGCCCATGAGCTCCTTGTACACGGCGACGGCGTCGTAAACGTAGTCCAGGGACTTGGTGCCTGCGCCGTTTCAGCATGCCGGCAGACGAGCCCAATAAGATACAACAAGGACGCACCGTACAGCAGGCCATTGCCCAGCCCTTCCGGGATGTTCCCCAGCGCGCGCTTAGCGATCACCGCCGCGGCGGGCCAATCCCCATTCTCCACCAGGATCATTGCCGTGTCGACGGGCACGTTCTGGACCTGAAACGCCTTGTCCAGCACGGGCTTGGCATGCTCGGGGACGGTGCTCTTCATCCACTCTCCGAAGACGCGGCCTTGCTCCGAGACGGGCACTTGCATCGCTGGCAGGGCACCGGGGGCGATGCCGACTGCTTGAAGGGGAGGTTCGTAGTGCAGGATGGTGCGCAGGTGGGACTTGAGGGGCGGTGTGAGGGTCGGGAGGGACGGGGGCAAGCCGAACTTGGACGAGGTCGAGGGCAGCGTGGGGTAGAGATCGAGCAGGCCGACCATGAGCACGCACCCGCGGGACCTGCATCACAGCAGGGGTCAGCATGCTCCACGCTCGGAAGCCAAGAAGGCGCACCATCCCATGAGCGCGATCCCCCCCTTGCCCGTGGCAGGGTCCTTAGCTGGCACCTTAAGCACCTCCACGCAGTGCTTTATCATTCCCAACACGTCCAGGATGCCGCGACCCGCGACTTGCCCCGGCACAGGGCTGGGCGGGTTGTAGATGGGCGAGGAGTCCTCGTACCCCCTGCGGTTGTAGGCGATCAGGCGGATGTGCTTGGGGAGGGTGGGTGCCCAGGGGGTCCAGATTGCTGTTTCGCCAGAGCACACATCACACATCAGCAGGGGTCGTGACAGGGAGGGAGAGGGTGGGGACGCACAGCCATTGTACCCATTACCGTGTACGACGATGAGCGTTGTATACCCGCCCTCTGTGCGGCCAGGCTGCGAATCATAGTACCTGATCCTGACTGGCTCCTCGCCCGTGACGCTGTCGAGGGTCGCGATTGCGGGCTCGAAGGACATGATGCTGGGGTGTGGATTGGGGTGCAAGGTGCTCGCTGTATATGACAGCGCTGTGATCCTGTGTGTATTTGAACAGGGATCCAGCCAAGTGCTTCTTCATTGTCAATGCATGGATCGGCCCGGCGCTGCAATCCAGAGAGGCTCAATCGTTCATTCCGCAATCCGGCCGGACATTCTCGCCCGGTCCGCAGCACGTGAGCAAGGGTCAGATGGCGATCGGATGATCGGGAGAGTGCGGGACCCTGACTGCAATTCTTGACACCGCTGCTCCCAACACCTCGACAGACTCGGACGCCAACAGCGAATGAGACGCGCAATCGCGAATGTGCACTCGCGCTTCTCCGCAGCGTTCGCGTCCTCTTCCCGCACCGTCCTCCCCCTCCTCGAAGATGAGCCCTGTACACCGAGCACCAGCAGGGGATACACCACCGTCGCACCCTCCTCCTCCTCCCTCTCCGGGCCCACACAACCCCCGCTACTAGCCAGTACACGGGATCATCCTTTTGCCCACCCTTCAAAGCTCTCCCCTCCCGAGCGGCGCAGCAGCCGCTCCCCGAAGAAAACGAAAGCCTCACCTCCCCATGGCCCCAAAGCCGAGCAATCTTCTTCGCATGCCGCGTCACTCCATGCGTCCACCAATCTCTCCCCCCCGTTCGCAGCCTACGCATCCATGAAGGACACCCCTCGCCCACCCGACTCGCCACACCAGCATCAACACCAAACGGAAGGACCGCCTCGGCTTCCAGTCCCTCGAGCGCTCTGGGCGGCGCGCAGGCCCCCCCCGGCAGAGCTTACAGGGATGGAAACCTTTCTTGGTCATGCACCGCACCTTCCCGCGCCGCTTGCTTATTCCCGAACCCCGTATCCGGCGCCCGAGCCAGCGCCTGCCTTCTTCGCTCCAACCGAGCCGTCCGCCCCTCCCAACCCGCGCAGGCTCTGGCCCAGCCACAGGGAGAAGGACGACCAGCGGGAAGCGTACCACTCTCTCGGCGCTACGACGCGTGACGGGTTGCTCGCCTTCCTCACCCCCGCGCAGCTGCTCTTCGTATGGAAGAGGCTCAGGGCCGGCGCGACGGACAGGGGGATCAACAGGTGTGCGTGCTGCCTCTGCTTCTGCCGCTGCCGATGCTGATGGAGAGATAGTCTTTCGCAAGGAGGTCTGGCCGAATGAGGTGGGTGACGGAGCGGGCAACGCGGACCCGTGGTACCCCCTCAAGCTCAAGGACATGTATGTCGCGGTTGGGCGGACAAACCTGTGTATGCATTTCGCACCTCTGGTTTGAAGGTTGGCTTACGCTGTGACAGGGGAAAGGAGGCTCAAGGCGGTGCTGTACAAGTGTCTGCTGGACGAGTGGCGGCGGGTTTACATGACCCGAAAGGGCATTAGTAGGCTCTCTTCAGTTTGAACCAACAGGTCGTGTCTGAATCTACCTGCAGAGAGCTGGAACTATTCTGATCTCAGCGTATTGATGGCCCTGAGCCGATTCCGTGTACAGAACGGCGATCCTTACGGAGCGTTGGACTTTGCCCGCCTGCTGCACGAAGCACTCAAGGAGTCCCTTCACTCTCCCAAGGCCGACCAGCCCGAAGAGGTCGCGCGGCGCGCGGAGCTTGCAAAGACCATCGAGAGCACTTTGCAGACTGTGCAGAAGCTGGGATTGGTCGAGGCGTACCCGCTCATGGCGCGCATGTACACGCAGGGGATCGTCTTTCCCCAGAACCCTGCAGTGGTGGAGGGCAGCCTGCGCATGGCTGTCAAACTGGGTGCGCTGGACGCGGCGACGACGCTCGCGTCGCACTTCGACAAGATGGTCCCTGCGGGCATCCTCGGCCACAAGCCCGGCATCCAGCGTCCACTCCCGTGGTCCCCCCGGTTCGCAAGGATCTTCTACCAGATCGCCGCACCGACAGGCGGGCACCCCGCGTACCAGGCAGGCAGGTTCTACTACCGCAAGCCGACGGACACGCGGCAGAGCCATATCGGGGAATACAGGGTTGCGCCGGATGACATCAAGTCAGCCTCGTACTTCTGGATGGCGCACGAGGCGCTGCATCCTGACGCGACGTGGCGACTGGCGGAGATGCTTATCCTTGATCGGGCCGCTGCGCGGGGCGCGCTCGCGGCTGAGGGCTCGGCTGCTCCAGGCGCGCGGCGGAGGGGAAGGCTGCGCACGGCCATCGCGCTCATCGGCTGGGTCGCGCAGCGGGACAAGATCATCCGGCCTCAGCATTGGCACGTCGAGGTTGCCGAGGAGCGACGGGCGTTCCTGGACCAGCCGGCCATGTTCTCGCATGCGTTCACGTTCCGCTCGCCTATCCGCTCTGGGCTCGTGGATAACGGACCGCCAATCGTCGTGCCTAACGATCTGGAGGAGGCGCTTTGGCAAGAGAGGGAGGAGATCATTCGCGCCGCCGCGAAGGAGGCGATTGAGCAGCTGCCGGAGCATCTGCGGCCACGGACTGGGAGGAACGCGCTGGAACTGGATCCTGAGGAGGCCGTAGCGCCTGATGACCCGGAGGGCGACGCGGATGAGTGGAACACGGTTGTGCAGACCTCGGAATCGCTTCCCGCGCATCTGCGCTGGCGCGATCGCGGGCCTGCGGTGGAGCGCAAGGAGGAGGAGAGCGACCTGAACGCCACGCCGTTCTTCAAGCCTGAGCATGTGGAGCTGTGGACCGGCGCGCCCGATGAGCCCGAGACGGGCGCAGCGGTCCTGCCCGCTGCGACGTGGTACGAGCACTTTGACCTGTCCATCCTGCGCGGGACGAGGTTTGATTTCCTGCTTCCTATGCTTCGGGTTGCGCGGGGGCTGCTGGAGGAAGTGGAGCGGGGTGGGCGGGGGATGCTGCTGGGAGAGGAGGGGGAGGCGGAGTGGGTGGGGGACTATGAGCGGCATAGGGTTGGGGATCGGAGGGAGCGGGAACGGAGGAGACGCGCGAGCGGGGAGAGGTTCCTCCCGCGCGCTGGGAGGCGGATGCAGGAGCAGGGGGAGAGGGAGGACGTTGGGCTCGGCCAGTGGCTAGAGGGGAAACGGGAGACGGGTGGGGCCTCCCCGGATGGAGGGGAGATGGAAGATCTGGAGAAGAGGCTGGCGCTGCCCGGCACTGGGGGGCCGTGGGAGCTGGCGGACGCGCAGGCGCAGGTGCCGCTGCCCTTGCCTGCGCTGGGTGAGACGGGGAACTTGCAGGGGGATGAAGGGAAGGAAGGATGGTTCGAGGATGTGCGGGCTGTGGATGATTGGCCTGCTGCGGGTAAGAGGTCGGGGATGTATTAGCGGGTCATGTGCCTGTTCTACGTCGAGTTGCACGATGCTGCAGGGGTGTATATACGAGAACCACTTAATAGCAAGTTCACTAAACCACTACCGGGCTGTAAGAGCTGCCAAGTTGTTGCCAGGCTACAATAAGCACACCGGGGACCCCTATTGCGGACGTGGGGGCGATGACGCATATGGAATGTCATGGGAGCAAATAGATTTGGCCGGGTACAGTGCTGCGTTGAACGTGGTTGTGGTGCCAAAGGCGGCTCGCTTGCCTCATCCTCTTCTAAGCACCCCCCACTCGTACTGGTGCACACCCCGCTGCACAGTGTGACTCGCTATTGAAAGCCTGCTTGCACTTGCCGCCACCCGGTCACCCGCCTCGCAATTTTGCACTCAAGCACCCGCACCGGCACTCGCAAAGCGCGGCCTCCTTCCAAATCGGCGCACGTCACCACTCACCCGCTCTCCACCCTCTCTCCCCTCTCTTCTCTCCCCGCACCCACCCCATCCTCGCCCAACATGTCCGCCCCGCCCGAGTTCAGCTACGACCCGCACCCGCTCCTGCAGCAGCCAATCCTGTACATCGCCGGTCTCCCACCCACTTTCACAGAGGCAGACCTTCCTCCCATATTCGAGTTCTGCGTCCCATACCGCCCAAGGTTGAGCAAGGACGGTAGCGGCACAGGTGAGCCTTCTCTCTACCCTTGCATGACCTGTGTGCAAACGTGCTGACCACACTCACCAGGGACGATCGAGTTCAAATCCCTTGTCATGGCAGAAAAAGCACTCGTAACACTCTCCGCACGCCCAATCCCAACCCTCCCACCACAAACGATGCTCTCCCTCTCCCCCTTCCCACTCAACTACCTCCCTCCACCAGGCACACTCCCACAGCCCACAGCAACGCCAAGGCTCGTCAAGCACCTCCCACCAGACCTGGGCGATGCGGACCTGTTCGACCTCTTCCGCCCGTTCGGCCCGCTCGTCTCAGTCCGCCGCCACACAGCCTTCGGAAGGGACACAGGCCTAGTCGAGTATTGGTCGGAAGACGACGCCCTCCGTGGCGAGCAGGCGGTGCACTGCGCCGACGTAGGCGGGTTCACAGTCGCAGTCCAGCCCTACATCCCTCCGCGCCCCACGGGCCCGCAACGCGGGGTCGACATCAACGCGGCGCCGTTCATCCCGCGCAGCGGGAGCCAGGCCTTCCCCGCGCCTCCCCTGAGCAGCGGACCGCAGACGCCGACAAGCCCGTACAGCACGGTGTACACCTCTCCCCGTCCTACGCTGGGGACCTTTGACGGGCAGAGCCCGATCGGCGGCCCGCAGGTGTTTGCCCATGGTCCTGGACAGCAGGTGCAGCTCGCGCCCCTCTCCGGCCCGGGAAGCACCTCCTCGAGCGGGCTCATCGATCCCTGCAACTTGTTCATCAAGAACCTCGACTTTGACGTGGATAGCCATATGCTGTTCGAGGCGTTTAAACATTTCGGGAGGATCGTCAGGTGCGCAGCATCGTGTTGGCTAATAATATGTCCGCGAAGCTGACGGGGAATAGTGCCCGCGTGATGCGGAACGACCAGGGGACGTCGAAAGGCTTCGGATTCGTCTCCTACCAGACGCCGGAGGAGGCCTCACAAGCGCTGCACGTCATGGACGGAACGATGTTGAACAACAAGCAGATCGTTGTCCGGCTGCACGAGCCCAAGGCTTTGCGCCAGGAGAAGCTGCGCGAGCGGTTCGCGGGCGCCAAGCGCGGGCAGGGGCAGAGGCAGAGCGGAGGCGCAAGTCCGGTGCATAGTGATGGTACTGGCACTGGCGAGGAGGCGAGCGAGGGCGCGCCGCCCCTGCGCCCACGACGCGGCAGCGGTAGCTACTACGCCGCTGCGCTCCAGGGGAACATCGTCCTGCACCAGGACGAGCTGTCCTCGCTCTCCCCCGTTGTGCGGCGGGAGGTGCTGCACGGCGAGCTCTCGCGCCGGCTGAAGGAGCTCGACAGCCCCGTTGGCGAGGACGAGGCTGCAGGCATTATCGACGCGCTTATCGCCCTCCCACTGGATATGATCGTCGATGGCCTGCGGTCGAAGGACGGCTTGGAGGCGCTCGTCGCCCGCGTGCGGGGGGAGGCGGCGCAGGCCGGGCAGGCGGAAGCACAGTCTGTCAGCGAGCAGACTGCCGTCGAAGACGAGGACGAGGAAGAGGAAGAGTCGGAGCTGGTGAAGGACACGACGCCCCATGGCATCGAGCGGGCTGGCGCGCCTGCGTACCTCTCCCTTCCCGAGCCGGAGGACTTTCAGCGCCCCGGTCCCTCACCAGCACAGGGAGTCCCGCTCGGCCTGTCAGCCTCTGCACCCGAACATCCCTCTTCCCCCGTATCCCTCCCCGCGCAGGCGACGACCAAGCCGCTCACGCCCTCCCCGCCGCACGCTGCGCAGACGCCCTCGCACACGAGCGAGCGTGGCAAGCTCCGGTTCAAAGTCCTCGAGCTCCGTTCTGTGCCCCAGGCAGAGGTGGACGAGATCCTCGATCTGCTCATGACTCTGAGTAAGAAGGAGCGCGCGCTGTGCGCGTTCAATGCCGAGTACCTCCGGTCGAAAGTAGACGGCGCGAGGGAGGTCGTGCTCGCTGCGAACGGGCAGGAGGGCGAGGAGGAGGCTTCTGCTCAGCCAGTGGTGGCAGGGAACGGGAAGCCAAAGCCTGGTCCGCCTAGTCCGGAGATTACACGGATGGTCGACGATACGCAGTCAGGGCCCTTGGCGCCCACGCCTACCCG
Organism: Calocera viscosa TUFC12733; assembly: GCA_001630345.1. Classification (NCBI taxonomy): domain Eukaryota; kingdom Fungi; phylum Basidiomycota; class Dacrymycetes; order Dacrymycetales; family Dacrymycetaceae; genus Calocera; species Calocera viscosa. The sequence continues at coordinate 30,375 of KV417329.1, forward strand.
GCCCATCCTCTCACCTCTCCCCCTCACGCCCTCGCCCTCCCAGCAGCCCTCTTACACGCTCGAGACGCTCGCCGCGCTCCCCGCAGCGGAGATAATGCGTATCATCCGTACTCCCAACAGCTCTGGCCTGCCCCTGCCCAAAGCGGACCCCGAGGTGATCCGCAGCACGGACAGCTGGATGGACCAGCTCGACCTGAACCGCGAGTACGATCGTAAGCAGAAGCTGGGCGAGAAGCTGCACAAGATGCTAAAGGGCTTCGGAATGCGCAACGCTGCCAAGATCGCCATCGCACTCATGGACCAGGACGACCTCCGGAGCCTCGCCCATCTCGCAAATGAGTACCCGATGGTGCTCCGGGAGAAGGCGCAGAAGATCTCCGTCAAATGATTGCAAACCGTTACGACACTGCAAGATCTCATCTTTCCCTCCTTCCTCATTGGTTCATACTCGTCCGAAACTCTTCTGAAACGCTCACACCTCCCGATTCACCGAATCGGATTAATGTCCTTTCCTCAACCTGTCAATGCTCGTTCCTTCCGCTGCTGCTCCAACTAACGACCGCCTGGCGAGGCAAAAGCCTCGCCCGCGCGATATCCTCTTGATCCGCTCTAATGACCTTTCACCTTCTCCCATTTCTCTCCATCTCCGCTCGGCCCGTCTTACGAAACATAGATGGTTCCCCAACAAAAGCTTGCGCACTCCTTTTCCTTTTTCCCGCACCACATCTCTTTGCTGCATCATTCCCCCATTCTCCTCCATTCCCGCTACCCTTGATTGTCGCCATGTTCGATGCCTCCATCACACTCCGTTGAACCTTGCTCATTGTCCCGTTGCTTACCCCGACTTACGAAAATCCTGCGTTTGCTGCCTGCCGTCTATATACCCTTGCATCACCTAGTACCACGGTCTTGAATGTCGAAGGGAGGAAATGTCTAATGAATGATTGCTGTTACTTGACGCCTGAGGGATGCGTCGGAGCACCAACGCAGAACAAGACGGTAACACGGGAGGAGTGCAACAGGGCCGGTGATTAGATTGCTCCAGATATCATTCTAACTACGCAAGAGCAGGTGGAGGTAAAATACATTGTAGAGACATTCGACTCGCTGGATTGCAAGCCGGAATGACATGGTGGCCTCGTCAACGGCACATTTGCGGATGGTATTTCCTCCCGATGGAGAAGAAAGCCGGTTCACTTGATCATTTCAAACGTCGCCCGTTCTGTATACCTGCCTCTTGCTGCGCTTGGCGCAGCTTCACCGTGCTGAGCAGGTTGGCCAACATGTTTTTCCGCATCGTCTCTTCGTCTACCCGTTCTTCCTCGGGGTTTACTGTCCTCTTCTCGTATGCCCGTTTTTCCTCGGGGTTTACTATCCTCTTCTTCCCGCGCCGCTGCCGCACTGGTCCTTGCGGGTTGAAGCTACTGGCCGCGGGCATCCATGGGTTCCAGCTCGCCACTTGCAGTTCATCGAAGTCCATAGCATCCTCACCCCTCCTCGCTTTCGCCAGCAGGTCTCGTGCTACAGCTTCGGATTCTGCCAGCCCCTTGATAAATACGGCCGTCTTCCGATCAGTGTGTGTCGGGATAGTTCCGAGCAGCTGCACAGCGTACTCCAGCTGGCGAATACGCTTCGGTTGGTGCCGCGCCGTGTCGTCCCTCTTCTCTTCGGGCACATCAGCACGGTCCAGGATGAGCATATCTGCGAGCAGTCGACATGCTAGCCAGCTCTGCCGGTCGACCGCCAAGCCGAAAAAGTGCGCTGCTTTTTCGTCGTCTGGATGCGTCTCGTACGTTTTGAAGTGTTCCCGATAAGAGGCCCCGGGTTGACGGAAATATGAAAAGCCAGCTGCAACCGCTGCGGACGCCCATTGTTCCGCGGCCATTTCAAAGTATCTCAACGATCTTCTTCGGTCGGGTTTGACTAGCGCCTGCTGTCTGTGGAGCCACTTTGGAAGACGTTGAAAGAGTTCTCCCAGTCGGACCGCCGCCTGCAGTTTGCCTGAGAAAGTCAATAAGGCGCGAAGGATCCTACCGAATTACGCACCCAAGGATATTGCCCGCTCATACCACTGGACCATCTTCGCCGAATCGTGAGGAATCACGTGTCCCTCTTCATACAACTTTCCCAACTTGAACGCGGCGGTTGAAAAGTTATGCTCCACGGCTTGGCTCAACTGGTCCAGCATGCGCTGCCTCGACTCGTCCAGCGTAGCATCGACAACCTTTCCTTCGGCAAGCTTCCTGCGGATCTCGCTCTCCTCCAGGAACGCCAAGCCCAGGTTCGCCTTGTAGTCTCCATGCTCCAGGCGCAGGGCGTAGTATTCGAGATCCAGTCGCGAGATCCGCTCCTCGGTCGCATCTTCTTCCATCGGGGTCTCCAAGGTGAGGACGTCTATAGGAGACCTCTTCCCGCTCGCGGCGACGTACAGCTTGTCGATCTCAACCCGGCCGGCCATTCGCAGGCGATGTCTTACACTCAGAGATACTATCTCCTATTCAGCGAGTAAAAACATAGGAAAGCGTGCAGGGCTGACCTCCGGTAGTCGGCAATATGAGGTCGGAAATGATGAACAGACCGTTTGCTGTCGACTTTGGCTCCTCTCTCAGGTATCCGAAGATATTCTGCTTGCAGTCTGTACAGTTTCAGTGAGATAACATCCGGATGAACGAGTATCACGTACAATCTGCCAGCTGGTCGATACCCGCGTAGATGCACATCTCCGACAAGTGCTTCACGAGGTCGGCAGGGATCATCGTGAGCAGATTTTGGACCGTCTTCTGCCCGAGCGTCTTGACAAGCTTATCCTCTACATCTTTCCTAGCCTGCACCTCCTCTACCTCCTCAGCCGAGAGCCCGGGCTCGGCTTCTTCTGCAAGTATCACCTCGGGAGGAGGCGCAGGCGCAGGTTCAGGGTCGAAGAGGGAGCCCTTACGGACGACAACGGGCGCGGCCGCCGCCTTCGCTCCCGTGCGCAGGGCTGTAGTCGCTGCTCGACCTGCCGAGGTATGCAGCTGCCGTGTGAGCAGGTACGCCCGCCGCGACAAGGCACGATGCATGCTGAGTTGTTGAGCTGAAGACTGGGCGAGCTTGCGGTATAGAAGCAGACGGAGAGGAGGGTAGGGTCCTGCAGAGAGATTTCAGCTTCCGTCGATCGCTTCTTCGCCGACGTTGCTTAAGACCGACATGCCACTCCGGTCCTCAGGCTGCTTGCCCTTCGATGAAGGCTGCAACTGGAACAGCGCGTGGTATTCCCAAGCGACGTGATCGATATACAGAAAGATAGGAGCATGCATCCACTTGTCATGATACAACCCGAAACCGTTGATGATGTCGTGATCATCATAGACATTGATCTGAGGCATTTGTGCGAACGTGTTGCATATGACCTCGGTGCTGTACCATGAGCTGGAGAATGACTGGGATGAGGATAGGCAGGTTCAGAGATATGTAAAAGACATGTATCAATACTTCTGCAAATACCACTCATCAATCTTCCCCTCCAGCTTGAGCATACAAGGCAGCGACACCCGCTGCTGAGGGACCATTTCATCCCCACATGTCATCCAAACAAACCTGGTTGCCTCCTCCTATAGCAATGTGGAATGAATACAGTTCAGGCACTGTAAGCCACATAAGGAGGAGATCAAACATGCAAGAGGAAGGTGCTTGCTCCGTAGGATGTCTCTCCACAGACCCAGGCCGGCCAAGTTCTCCTGACTGACCTCACATCCAAAACCATTGCAGGAATGGACCATAATGAGCATCAAGTCGTCTCATCCCGGCACCCAGAAGTCACCCTTGGCTACTTCTTCAAGTTCACCACCAGAGATGACATATTTGGCTTGCCGGTCCTCATCAGACAACGGCACCGTCATCGAGAATCTCCACAAAGCATGATCATGTTCTGCGAGAAGGCAACTTCCAGGAAGATTGTCCATGAAGGACGCCTTGTCCGCCAGCGTGAGTCGGGGCAATGGCTTGGAGGACGGTGATCCATTGAGGACCACCTGCAGCTGGGCGCCGCCGGTGCAGTCGCATCACAACTCAATTTCATTTTATTTCAAGCATTCTGTACAACGACCTTTCATTCAATGGAGGCGTGAGAAGCGGCTGCAGCTTAGTCGTTCTTCTCTACCGCCTTCTGGGCCTCCTGTTCGTTCAGGATCTTGACGATGTCTTGCACTCTCGGCATACCCGTCCTCACATCCAGACCCACACACTCCTTCGCGACCTCCTCCACGGCGCACTGCACGGCCTCAACCTCTTCCTCGGTCACGCCAGCCCACAAGTTACCCCTCAAATGCCACTTGATTTCGAGCTTGGCGCGGAGCGCCACCAAGCAGCTGAGGACGACCATCTCCGTCTCCCTGAGGCTGAGCGGCGCGCGGGAGTCGGTATCGCTGATCGGAGCCATAAACACGCCATAGATGACGTTGTAGGAATACCACTCGACGTCGCGCATCTCTTTCCTGTCGTCGCCAACAAGGGGCATCTGATCCCTGTAGATCCTGTGCAGGGCTTCATGCCCGCGCTGCTCCGTCTTCCCGTCGAGCTCGTAGCCCTCGCGCACAAAGCTGTCGTCCTTGTCACCCGGCTCGAGGGCGTCCTTGAGCGCGATGCTCGCGCTGATCGCGCGTGGCACACCGAGGATGATCGCCCCTTTCGTGATCGCCTCCTTGAGCCTGCGCACGACCTTGCGCCGCGGGAGCGGGTCCTCTTCGAACACTGGCGGGGAGGGCGTCGTCTCGGCCGGAGCGGGACCGAGGGGAGCTACGGCATGTGCGTAGATCGCGGGGACCCAGGTGTCTCCCATGCCCAGAGTGACGGAGGCGGCGGCGGCGATGAGGTACCAGGTGTCGGGCGCGAGGCGTGTGTTGGATACCAGGGAGTCGAGGAAGGCGGACGAGGGCACACCAGAGGAGTCGGACATCTCGATGAGCTGCAGCAGGGGTGTTTGGTGCTTGGAGCGGAACAGGGGTATGGAGCACACCAGGGCATTGAAGGGCCAGGACGGGCACTGTTATACTGCTGAGGTGCAGCGGGTTGGGCGAGGAGGCGTTCGGGCAGGTGGACTGGAGGCCGATGTGCCCGAGATTCCCAGGTAGGAACCCCCCTAATTGCATAGCAATAGGGAAGAGAACGTCGCCGTGTTGTATAGAGCTGAGCGGGAATCAGCCAGCATTCCTGTGACAGAGCAACAGACGTGCAACGGGATTAGTAACCCGACGTTGTCAGCGTTGTCAGCAGCCGCCAGATCTGGTCAATTTGAAATGATTATGCAATGCAGCGGAGACGTCTGAGCGGGCTTCCAGGACTTCCGGATGCTCAGCTCCTGAGAATGACAGTGCAGACCCTCTCAAACGACCCAGGACAGGGCACTCAAAAGTGATCGCAGCGAACTAGTAGAGCCAGCAGTCCACACCAAGCTCACTTGTACATGCCGAGCGCGATCAAGCTGAGGAATGCGAGAGTGTGGGAATGCCAAGGTGATCGTACATGCCGATCGTGATCAGGCCCAGGGATGCAGCGCCGGAATGCCCGAATGTCGATCGTACATGCCGAGAGTGATCAGGCTGAGGAATGTGATCAGGCAGGAATGCCCAAGTTCGATCGTTAACTCCGACCGTGACCAGGCTGAGAAATGCAGGCTGAGAAATGCGCAAGAATGCCAGAGAAGATCGATCGTACATGCCAGTCGTGGGCAGGCCCAGAACTCTGTGCGCTTCCCGATCTCCCCGATACGCTTCCGGCGATCCCTTGAGCCTGACAATGAAGTCGAGCTAGACTGTGCACCGCGGAATACAATGAAACAAGACCACGAGTCCTTCAAGACTATGACAACTGAGCAAAAGTGCATTGGGTCTCTATAGTATACTTTGAATCTACGTCGATGACAGGCCTCATTCCGTCTTCTGCGCGGCCTTTTGCGCCTCCTTCTCCTTCATGAGTCTCACCATCTCCTGGACCCTCGGCATGCCCGTCCTCACATCGACGCCGGCGCACTCCCTAGCAACCTCTTCCACGGCACACTGGACCGCTTCGACCTCCTCCTCCGGCATGCCGACCCAAAGGGACCCCCTGAGATGCCATTTGACCTCGAGCTCGGCGCGGAGCGCCACCAAGCAGCTGAGCACAACCATCTCGGTCTCCCTGATGCTGAGCGGCGCCCGCGGGTCCGTATCGCTAATTGGGGCGAGGAACGCGCCGTATGTGCAGTTATAGCTGAACCACTCCACATCGCGCATCGCGCTCTTGAGCTCGCCCACGAGCGGCATCTCGTCCCTGTAGATCCTGTGCAGCGCTTCGTACCCTCGCGCGGCGTTTTGGCCGTCTAGGTGGTACCCCTCCCGCACAAAGCTGTCGTCCCTGTCCCCCGGGACGAGCGCGTCCTTGAGCGCCAGGCTCGCCCCGATCGCATGCGGCACACCGTGCAGTATCGCGCCCTTCACCAGGGCCTCCTTGAGCCGCCTGACGACGCGGCGGCGGGGGAGCGGGTCGTCCGCGAACACCGGCGGGGAGGGGGTCGCTTCCGCCGGTGCGGGGCCGACGGGGCTGACAGCGTGCGCGTAGATGGCGGGGATCCAGCTGGCGCCCTTGCCTAGCGTGACAGAGGTGGCGGCGGCGATGAGGTACCAGGTGTCTGGCTGGAGCTTGGGGTTGGACGCGAGGGAGTCGAGGAACTCGGTCGACGGCGCGGGGGAGGAGGAGTGCGCCATCCTGCTGTGACGTAGATGGGCGGATAGATGGTGGGCGTTGGGGAGAGGGAAGAGTCTAGAGGGGGAGCGCAGGATCATGGGCGCCCCCCGAGGTCGTGGCAGGTGGCTGGCGTTTCAGTCCGGACTGGGAAAGGAGGACCCTCGCCAATGGGGTCGTCGGCGTTTGGGAGACAACTCGGTGATAGGGAAACAGGTCGGCGTTAGGGATGCACACAAACGCAGAACATTCCAGTCCGCTGCTGGAATGCGACATGCGTCGAACGAGGTTGGAAGCGCTCCACTTGGACAGTCATTTCGCTCTCGAATCATGTTTCGGTAAGTTATGCAATATCAGTGGTTCGGATGAGGCAGCATGATGGGTGGACGAAACATAATGCTTGGAATACCGTACATTAACGATGTACGAAGAGAAGAACCAGGCAAAAGGATCGCAGACCAAGTCCCTCGCCAAGTATGCAAAGCCTGCAGATCAAACAGATAATGCGCCCATCGCAACCTCGTCGTCAACATTCATCAGCGTTGCAACAAGCCGAGCTGGCGGCATCTCAGGGCGGATTGGACCCTTCTGTTCCTTCCCCATTCGGTCCGGTAACCACCCAAAGCGGCAAGCGAGTAACGTATATACCGTAATCAATCGCGCTTCCTGTTCTCCCCTGCAGAATCCCACCCGATTGGCCCACGCGGCCATCAGTAACCCTATCAATCAGCGCATTCCTGCTTGCGCCCGATGGCGGGTGTTCCGAGAGAAAAAAAGAAAAGAGGGAAGAAGCGACGCGTGGAGAGAGGCGCACGGGGTTCCCTGACCGGGGTCACGTCTTTTTTTCTCTCTCCCCTGCCCTTCCCCTGCCTCGGCGCCCTACGCAACCCACCGCCCGCCGAGCGCACTAGCGCCTCTCAACAGGTGTGGTGTTGGAGTAGTTTTGCTCGCTCTTAAACCTGTCTTGCACGCTCTTGTGTCGAGACGGTCAAGGTTCAAGGGGCAAGGGTACTGTACATGGCGAGCCCATCCCGTGCGACACGCCGACAACCTTCCCCCTCCCCCGCATAACTCAAAATACTCAAACGACCCCTCGCACGCTCGCGACGACAGTACCACCCGCTCCGACCCACCAACACCTCACCCACGCCCCTCGCTCTCTTCCTCACGCACACCCACACGCCCACGCCCACGACCAACGAGTAACTTATTCCCTGTTTCGGATTTACGACATATTCTCCAATGCCTTCCAAGCTCAAGTCCCTGCTCGCCTACCTGCTGAGACGGGACGAGCCCCCCTCCCTGAGCGAGAAGGAGCTGCCTCACAGCGCTCCCCCGCCCGCGCAGAACGAGAAACCAGGTTCGCATACACCCTCCCTCGCCTCTCCATCCAGGCTAACCAGAAATCCTCCACAGCCGTCCTCCCCCGCCCCACGCACGCGCGCAAGCCCTCGCACTCCTCCGAGCTCTCCCTCTCCCACCTCCACCCCATCCCAATCGTGCTCAAAGCCTTCCGCCGTCAGTCCTCAGACTCGACAGCCACTGGCACTTCCCGCTCCGCCTCGTCCCAGCGCGCGCTCCATCTCCAGGTGGTCGTACAGAAGCCCAATGCGAAGCCGCCCTCGCCAGTCGCTCGCCAACACACAGCCCAGGTGCAGTCGCCAAGGAGCAGCCCAGCGAGCGAGGAGCTCTACCTCCACCCTCACGCGGTGCTCTCCCCCTCCCCGCTCTCCCCGCGCAGCTCCCGGCTCTCGCGCGCCCCACGCCCCCCCTCCCGCACATCAGTATTC